>CAHIKZ030001313.1:72500-127500 GCA_903632075.3 Acanthosepion pharaonis
ATAAAAACCCACAATTAAAAACTCTTGCCTTCTTAATTTTACTAGTGAATGTCCTCTCAGATATAAAATAGTTTTTATAAAAAACTTTCCTCATGAGAGTGCATGAGTGAATTTATCCTCTCATCCACTTTTCTTAATACTTTTCTTCAAAAACTTAACAATGTGAAAAAGTGATTAGTTATTAATAGCCTTCCAAATGATCTTATAGAATAAAAAACAAAATAAAATTTAGCATCATTACCAAAATGTATATTCACTCAGTATACAATATTATCAGTCATACATTGACTGTTTAAGGGTCAGATCATATATATATATAGAGAGAGAGAGAGAAAGAGAGAGAGAGATGCATATATATATATATATATATAGTTTATGAAAAATTAGATAATCCATATGGGTAAACCTAAGGAGGATAAAATCCAGAGAGCTCAATGTAAATCCAGAGCAAATAATTTAAATAAAAACAGACCACTTTAAGGTTCCATGTAATAAATTATTTCACCACAGCCCTTTTAAAGGACTGCGGATCATCAGACTTTACTTCCAAACAAAAAATGAAAAGAAAATTTGCACATTTTTGACGGGCTGTATTTAAACATATGTAAATTAATGAAGTGAGGAAGTGAGGGGGGGAGAGAAGATATGAGTGAGTTAGCAGATATTGACACATTTAAACGGTTAACTTAATGGAAGTTATACATTGTTATCAAAGGGGTAGAGAAGAAAAAACCCATAGAGAGAAAAAGACATAAGAAAGTTAAGAGAGAAGAAGATGTCACTAATTTTCTTTGTAAAAAAAGGCTAGAAACAGACACTTTTATTTTGCTTTACTTTGAAAGTGTTATTTTGGGGTTCATAAACATTATAATGTTATATATATATATATATATATATATATATATATATATATATATATATATATATATGTATCTATTTATATATGTGCGTGTGTATTTAGGCAGCAATCCCTCTTTCATGCACATTTCAGTGAATATGACAGACAAGGTGCTTTGATTTAGTTTTTTATACAATTTCTCATGTGATCTTATAATTTTTTCTTTTCAGTAGATAAATTATATAAAAACTGTCAAATTGTTATACATTTAGTCATTTTAAAGGTTGAAATATATTAAAAATATATTTATTATATATATTATATATTAAATATATTATATTGAAATATATTACATACAATTTATTTCTTGTTAATAGTTAATATATATATTTAACAAATATCTAATGGGCCAATCCACCCTGGGCAGAAGGGGATACAAGTCTATGCTCCTGCTGCTGCCACTGTTGATAGGAACAATCCATTACATTGTGGGGAGATAACTGGTTATACCAGTTACAATAAACAATATTTAACAAATTATTTCCCTTGTATTGACGTCCAGATGTTTCAGATTACATTGTAACCCGAATATAAGAGAGTTGTCGATTTGGAGAAGAAGTCTCTTATATCCGGGTTTCTCTTATATCCGGGTTTGGTCTATTTTGTTTAGGTAAGTATGGGAACACTTTGGGATCAGAGAAAATCTCTCTTATATCCGGGTTTCTCTTATATCCAGGTCTCTTATATCCGGGTTACACTTCAAGAAAAAAATTTGACACTAAACAACAATTTGATTCTCATCAAATTCTCTGTTGAATTTCATAGTTTATGAAAAAATCTTTCAATCACAAAAATCAGTTTGTCATGGCAGGGATGACTTTAGCATTTTATTTTTTTCTTGTTTTTTCTTATCATTTCCCCCAAGCAAGGCAATAAAGACACAACAAGACAAGGAGTTACTGAGTATGAAAGAATATGAGAAATGAAAACATTATTAATGAAAGATAACAATAAATGAACAGGAATTAAGAAAACAGAAGATAGCACTTGATATTCCATTTAAAACTTTAAAGCCAGAAGAGAGTTTCACAATTAAGTGTGAGAAAAAGAAACTGTTAGCATAGAACCTAAGAGTACATCTAACCTTTTCAACTCTCAAAGGATGATGCTTTGTCAACAATCTAGCATTGTGCTTAAATTCATAACATTTAGATACAAAAGAGGAAAGCTCATCAGAACAATTACCATGAAAATATTACGCTATGTTATGATGGTGGGAAAGTGACTGAGGCAATCTTCTTTCTTTTTAATATCAAACCTTAGAAAAGGAAAATTCATAGGTTAAACTGGTAAAAGAGCCCTCTCAAAACTTTATCAGATATTTCTTGGCATTGGTCTACAATGTGGCATACCCAGAGGAAATATTCAAATATATTGCTAATAGTTTTTAAAATCTCTACATAAGCAATTTTGTAAACATTAGAGTTTAAGAAGTTTTTTAATATTTGGAAACTGAATTTAGTAGAATAAATCTTTGCTTAGAGTTTCATCAGCTCCCCTTTAGGTTGTGAAGCCTGAAACTGAAGGTCACAGAATCTAATGTTCCATCTTTAAAGTTTATTTTCCACCTATGAAAATTGATTTATTCAGAAATAAAGATGAGTGCCATTCACTCATTTCTGATTAGATTAAATTTTTATAAAATATTAAGTTGGAAGAAAAGTTTGCAGGGTTTTTCAGTATGTGACATTTGAACATGTGATTTCATTTGACATATACCTGAAATTTCTAACATATGACTGTATCATTCTATATGATTTTGTGTATGAATTGTGAATTTTAAATTTGTTTATATTAAAAAGAGTGAAAATAGAGGAAAATAATGTGTATTTTCATCTTCTGATACTTTTTTATTTTGAGAAAGGAAAAAATCATATAAACAGCAAAAAAGATATGTACCATTTATGGAAATGGTGGCATAACTGAGATTACTGTTCATAAGTGCTTCACTAGGATTGGAAGCAGGAATTTTGATCTGAAGAAAATGCCTACAGTCATTAATGATAACCAAACTGAAATTCTGATTAAAAATAATCCATATCACACAACACAAGACATTACAGTTACCCCACATTTCATATAATCACTGTAAAGCATTTGAAAACAGTTGGATATGTGAATCACGACATTTCAAACCCTACAAAATTCTCTTAATGAGGAGAACTTCAGTTCTCTGGAATTCTATAAAAACCACTTGGGCCAGTTCATCACCCAGAAAGATGGCAATTTCTGGGAGGATGGAATCATAAAGCTCCCTCAAAGATGGGGAAAGATAGCAGAACAAAATGCCATATATGTGTTGGAATAAATCTATGTACAAATATCTAAATGTTGTCATTGAAATTCACTGAAAAATGCTATAAACTTTTGTTCTGACCCAATATAAATTCTGAAAGAACAAAAGAAAAAAATTATCATGCAAATAATGAATAAAGAAATGTTCTTTGTTAATATTTCTTAAAAATTATACTTTAATGGAATTATGTTATCCTTCTGAATTATTCCCAAGAAATTGTCAAGGATTCACAGTTCTTAAGATGCATTTATTTTTGTTCCTTTTTTAATCTTTGGCAACCATGTCACCAAAATGAAATTTTTATTTTAAATCAAATTCCAATTCCTTCTTGAAATCAATTTGACATTCCCAAGATTATAAATACCAAACTGTTATTTGAAAAGACATGAATATTAAAATAGCAGAATTATAAGAAGAAAACAAAAAAAAATAAAATTAAGTGATATGTTCAGTTTTTATTAATGTAACTCAGACTTCTGTAATAAAATTACAAAATAAACACAAAATCAACAAAAGAATATAACATGATGCATCAATATTATTGCATCATATGACATCAATTTGTATGCAGTTGTTTTTGTTGTTGTTTTTACAATTTTACATCATTAAATTTGTTAAGAACAAAAGCCAAGGTTATATTTTTATCAACAATTACTTCCTTCCTGTCACATTTTATTTTACTTTTTTGACTAAAATATTTCTTTATTCCCTGTAATGTTCATTTCTTTTGTTCATGGAGAGAAACTTGCTCAGAACAGCCATCATTCTTGTTTGTTTGCTTCCTTCTATGACTCTGGTTTGAGTTGAGGAAACAAAAATTATTCAAGGGATCTTTTTTGCTTCAGTTTCAAGTGATGTGATTTTTAAGGTCACAAGTGATGCCTTTGCTAAAAGATCAAGCGATGTGCTGTGCTTATTTTTCAAGTCATACATCATTAATGGTTAAATTGATGCTTTTACTAAAAGTTCAAATAATACCTTTTACTAAGAGTTCAAATGATACCTGCCACAATTGCTGTATGTTAACACAATAAATACCAATTTCAAATGATACCTTTTATTAAGAGTTCAAATGATACCTTTTCCAATGTTTCAATCAACACATACTAAATGTTCAAATAATGCTTTCTGTTCAAGCCAGACTTTTTTAAGTTCAAATGATGCTTTTTCTTAAGGATTAAGGCCTCGTGTTATACTGTTTACTTAAGGATTAAGAGAGGCCATGTCATTAGAATTCAAGTCATACTTTTGTAAAAGTTTCAAATGATGTCTTGTTAAATTATGCATTGCACTTAAGAATCAAATGCTGTCTTGTAGTTAGTTCATGCTTTTGTTAATGATTCAAGTGATGCCTTTTGTTAAGTGTTAAATTGATGGCTTTTATCAAGAGCTCAAATGATGCTATTTTCTAAGTGTTCAGGGGATGCCTTTTGCTGCAAATATGACTGAAACTAAAACTTGAAGCCTTGATCCTGATTTTCCACATTGCTAAGAGCTGTGTAATTTCATGTGACTAAATCCATAATTGTGCTTGGTATATGAAAAAGCGTTTCAATAAAAGCAGCCAAATATATCATATACATTTTTCCAAAATAAATACATTATTATTTTAAAAGTCAGAAAGAAAATTAAGTTGTAAAAAACAAATTGTAAAAAGTTCCTGATAAATTATAGCAGAGAAAAAATGATCACAAAATATTTCTAATGACAAATTACCATGAATATTTAATGATATTTTCTTTTTGATTTGCCTTAAAAAATTTCTTTGTTTCACATGTTAATAGTTTTGCTTTGTTGTAAACAATGAAATGTTTCCATTCTTTCATTAAAAGACTAAAATAAAATGACAAAATATCTTTAATACATTTTCCTTAATCAATACATCATTCAATTTTCCTGGACTTAATTTTTGTCACTTTCTAATCTTTTATTAATGGAATATAAGAAAAAGTATTAATTATTTACTTTGTTTTAAATAGTCAAACAAAAGACCACAGTCAAAGAGCATGATGTAGAAATTGAACTCATGACATATACGTGTGTCATGAGTTCAAAACAAATTTGTTAATGATAGAACACAAGCAGACAGTCTGAATATGTTTTTGTATCAGTCTATTAAAACATGGAAAATATTAGACAAACATAGAAAGGTACAAAGAGTTACACTTGTGGAGTTTAGCATCAGCCATGCTAATTACACACAGAAAAGGTTATCTGTGATGATTAAATGATAGCAGTTTTGTTTTAGAAGCATTAAAATTTACAAGCCATTTCTTGCCTCAGTTAACCACTGGTTAGAAGTCATCTTTAAAGATCAGCTATCATTTTTACATTATTGGACCAATCAGACTTGCTACTGATTGAAGAGGGGGGGGGAGTTTGTTTGGTTTGTTTTGTTTTATGGCATATCAACACCTCAGTGGGTTATTTAATGCCAACAAGATTTTTATTGCTGGTAATATTTTTGTTCAAAAATGTATTACTGGTAATAAGTTTTTCCTTCAAAAATTCATTGCTGGTAATAATTTTTTACAAAAATATATTGCTGGTACAAAAACCTATTTTTACACTTTCATGGTATTTTCACCTCCAATTTAGGGGTTAACTATTTGCTCATAGTTGGGACCCTAACAGGTGCTACCACCCCAGGTCAGGGTGGACTTGGGAACACCAGCAATTAAGAGGTGGTTCCATGCTCCTCAAAACCTCTTGATCAGAGGCCTTGCTGTTGGATGTAGTTTATCATCTTACCCAGGATGTGGATGTAGTTTATCGTCATACCCAGGACAAAGATGGGGGTGAGGACTTACTCTTGTTTAATACATTCTTACACAGCTGCCAGTAGAACCAAATTTGTGAGAGGCTCTACAATGTTTCATTTTATCAGCAAATAGCAACTTTGCCTCATTGGGGACATTCTTACACTCATTACAAGCAGATACAAAGAGATATCTGTTATAATTGGAACTGTCATGTTGGTATGGCTGGAAATATTGATTCCTGAGGGCAATAGCAGCTAAACGGGCAGGAGTGATCCAAGGAGAAGATTGTGGTTTCACTCAGTATTTCCATGCCAGCATGAAAGCTTCAATGCTGGCTTTCACCAAAGAAGAGACCTCAGTGGAAAGATTAAAAATTTCTTTTGTTGGGATGTCATGAAGAAAATCATGAAATGACTCCCAATCAGTGGATTTATAACAAAAAAATGTCTTGTTAATAGAAGATTCTTTACTAATAGATGAGCAGAAAGAAATATTTGCAAACACTAACACATGGTCAGAGCTGTCAAGAGAAAAAAGCTGTAAAGCATGACGTGTTCAGGGAGAAGGTAAGGAATAGATTAGCTTGTCTCTCAAAATTATAAGAGAAATGAGTAGGAAATTTTCCTATTTGAGTGAGAGATTGAACATGGCTGCTGAAATCATCAGTAGCATTAGAATATAAAACCACTTGAGATGATGGGTATTGAAGTCACCAAACAAATATATTTACAGAATGTAGAGAGGGAGCTTTATCTATACTATCAGAAATTCTATCAAGCAAGCAATAGTCCTGAGAAGAAGGAGAAAGATAAAGGACAAAGAGATAACTGACTGTTTTTAATAGTAAAAGTCAGAAGCACATATAAGAATAATCTGGTGACTGAAGAGAAAGTTCTCTTGCCACTGAGAGATGTTTACCAACATAGACACCAAGACCATACATGTGAATGCAAGAGATCCTTTTGAAAAAAAAAACAAAAATAACCAAGAACAGAGAAGGAAGGGAACTTATTAGTAATTTCTTAATTTTGTGGTTCCAGTTATTATTTATTGTCATCACTTTTAGATGTTTCAATCCCTACAAGTAGATAAAAACTAATTTTTCTTTACAATGCACCATCTTTACATCCTGCAAAATACTTCCTATTTGAATGATTCCATTAATATAGACTGATAAATACTTTTTTCTCTTTCTTCTGAAATCTTCCTGTTCAAAATAGCAACCATAGGACATGGCTGAAAATGACTCTCACCAACTTTACATGAGAATAGCACTGATTAAAAATAATAAAACAAAAAATAGTTAAACAAAATTCATAATAATGAGATATATTTATAATTATAAAATGATTTCATATCAAATTTCTAAATAATCTGTATATCTTGTAAATTTTATGCAATAAAAAACAAAATTGATGCACTAAAAACATTTGTCATAAAAATCAACAAAAAAGATAAAGAAAATTATATTTTCAATTATAAAAATACTTCATGTCAAAATTTCATAACTATTTAATTTTCTATTTCATTAACAATGCAAATTTTTGGTGTCAATTCACTCTCATTGTATTTGATGTTTTATTAACACTGTAGAACTGATCAGTTGAACTATTGTAACATTAAAGACATGAAAAAGAAATTCAATTATCAAAAAATATTTGGAGTTTTCAGGAACAAAATAAAAATAAAACAATAATTTCAAATTAAATTAATTTTGTTCTTCATATAGTATTTGATGGGTTTCTTTTAATTTACTTATATAAAAAAAAACTTTCTTAGAATGTTTGAAAGATCAAAGGTAAGCCAGAATAACAAATATAATAATAGTTTTAAAATATATTCTTTCCTCCTCCTCCATTTAAAAACAATAATATCCTTCATTTTTCTGAACATGAAATTCTTTGTAGCAATATTTACTTCCTCTGTAGAGAAAGATGAAGAAGCTAAACAAATTGAACAATTTTTCCAGTTTTAAATGTGGATGATGCTTGACAAAATGTATAGAGTAAAGGAAGACATCACCTGCTTAAGTATGAAATGGGGCTGCAGTTGTAATATTTCTTTGGGGTCTGGAAAACTGATATCAGATTTAAAATTATAATAAAACATACTCTGAAATTAAAAAATAAATAATAATATACCTGTCTTTTTACACACACACACACAGATATATATATATATATATATATATATATATATATATATATATGTATGTGTGTGATAGCTGCTGATTTATTAAGTATGACTATTTCTAACACATTAAAACAATTATTGCATTTACATGAGTTCCACACTAAATTGTATATGTACCTCACAATACATTTGATTACAATTCTATAGAAAAGAAATTACTATATACAAATAGAAATATTTCACAACAAAATTTAAAATAAATATAAATTATTATATTCCGTATTAGTAAAAAATTAATAAAATGAGTAATATACATACAAGTGACCTATAAATTGTGTGATCTAAAATTACTTTTAAACTTTTCAAGAGATTTACACTTCGGTTTGTAAATATGACAGAAAAAATCTCTTGTTTTGATTGCTTATTGAATTGTACATTATTATTGTAAAATTTCACATCTCTCTTTCACCCTCTTTCTCTCTCTCTCTCTCTCTATATATATATATATATATATATACATATATATATGGTGGTGGGGGTCACCTTGTCTCACAGTATTACCCACTTTTTGCTTTACCAATATGTACATTAAACACTTATTTAGTATGTAAATATTTACTTAGTGAATGATGGTAACATCTATCTCAACAGTTCAAATGAAAAGCTGTTCTTGTCTACATCAACATGAACAAACAGCTGAAAGATCAGACAGCGAGCAAAGACTAAGTGGCTAATGGCAATAGGTGACAAAGTAATGGGCTGACAGTGTTAAGATGACAACTCAAGCATACATTGATTTTTGGAAGCACACATAAAAGAACAGTGTTTTCAATCTTTGGTCAAAACATTCATCTTTGTATACTTAGCACATATTCTGTAATTATAATTTTTAATTATTCTCAACTTAATAATTCATAGAGATACAATCTGTCGGGTCTTTTGAACAGAAGTAGAGGTTTACTCCTTGTTTTGCTGTTTAGAATTGGGTTTCCAATTGCTTCTAAATTTTAATTCAACTCTTTACTTCTAACATCTCCACCTAAACTCTGAAATTTTATTTACTATTTATTTACTGTTTTTTCTTTCCTCAATAGGAATAGAAAGTTTTGAACATCATCCTATTCACACTCCTCCCCAATCTTTTAAACAGGAGTTGAAGTTTATACCTTCTTTTCTATTTGGGTTGGAGTTTCCAGATCATTCTAAAGCCTTTCCCTTCTCTTTCACTTCCAGTAACCCCTTGCATCTTGATGGCATTATCACTGTTCTTGGAATGGTGTCTCTTATTCTGTAGCCCTCTACTTTGAGTGGCTCTTGGGCCTTATACAGGGTGAATATCATTGTAAATGATGTTAATGTGAAATTGTAGACTGAAAGGAAAATAACCTGTACATTAATAATGCAAATATCTCTATAAAGCCATTTATTAGTTTTTAAAATTTACGTAAAACTTATCATATATATTATCCTGTTTCTCAATATTTGTTTCTTTCTTTTACAGGTGAGTACCAAGATGTTTGTAATTTTTGTCTGGTAAGAAACAACATTTCATTTTCTTCAACTTTTGGTCAACAAGTCAGAAAATCAAAAAAGAAATACTTAGTAGCCTTGTGACAAACCTGTTTAGTAAGCAGCAACAGTAATTCCATTCTTTTTTATTATCTTTTAAAGAATAAATGGTAACAGTTCTTAATAAATTCAGTCGGTTAATTGCCATATACACTTGAGCCATTATGTCTCTTTCAATTCATGATTAACTAGACAGATTTGGCATTTCCTTCTGCAATAGACTGGCTGCCAACCAAGACTACAGGACCATTATCCATTATACCATGCAACACATTCTTTAACAAGGTCATCATCATCCGCTTGATTATTGTAATTATGGGGCAGATCCAAATGCAGAAGCCACACTAACTCTTTTCCACAATGGTCTATTAATGACAGCCATCAGCAATTCAGGTACAGTCATACCTGTCCATTTTTTGACATTGTCCAACCAGTTTTTGCATTGGCACCTTCTGCTACATCCACCTTCAATGGTGCCTTGCATGATGGTCTTGCACAGGCTGTTGTGCCTTGTAATGTGTCCAAACCACACCATTTTTCTCTTTTTAACAGTGGCAAGAAAAGCTTCCTGGTGTCCCACAAAACTTTCAACCTTTATTAAAAATATTTGGATCACTCATAAGATATATAAGATATATAAACTATATAATCTTTCTGTAACTTTAGTTATGGTAAATCCTAAATAATAGAGCTAAAGAATTTTGGAGAGCCATGATCACCCATATCCTGAGGGGACATGGCATCTAAAAAGAAATATGATCAAATCATTCAGTGTATATTTTAAGGTATTTATAAGTTGTTATATTTCTGTATATGCTCTTATGTCTTTCTGTTTCAGCCTATGTCTGAAAGTGCTTGTAGACATTTGAAAATATCTTTTGATCTTGTGTTCAGATGTGCTCTTGTGTTGAAGAGTGTAAATGGAATGTGAGGGGAGGGGGCTCTGATGGAGTATCCCTGCATGTGTACATATATATGTAATTGCTTCTGTTCAAAATGTGTATGTTTCTGCATATGGATATGCAGAAGTGTGAAGTCGGTGGATGCATGCACTCCTGAATACGCCTGCCTCTCTCCCTCTCCCCACTCTCTCTCTCTCTCCCACTCAATATATCTTACTATTTGTCGGTTCAGCAAAAACAAAAACTTTCCGCAATGCCTGCATCGGATGATTCATTTGACCCACAACTTCAATGCAGAACAACTATTTGTTTATATTGGAAAGGAAGAAGGGCAGCTACTGATCATTTTATAAGTGCCTCCATGTCAATATATCGGTAGATATACATGGACACTATTTACATATGAGGAGGTGCTGAAAAGTTCTTGGCCTTATTAACAGGGATAAACTACAGTGAAGAAATCTACTGATTATTCCATATATTCAACCCAATGTTCAATGCACTTAGTTAATAATTGCACAACTTTTGTTCAGCACTTCCTCACAAATTCTGATATTTCATAATTGAAATAATGATACTGGAGGAGCAAAAAACTTTTCAACATTCCTTTATAAGTACATAACTACCAAAAATAATACATAAAATAGTACAAATAGTATATATATATATATATATATATATATATATATATATATATTGATAAATATAACAGACAATGAATGTCTATTATGTTTGATCATGAGCCATTTTAAACTCCGCATATTTGCTTTAATTTCATGTGAAAATAAAGACAAAAATTGTCCAACATTTAAATATTTTTTATTAAACTGGTCCTTGATCTAAGCTTTCAGCTTATGAGCCATCTTCAGAGTGGTTATGTGAACATTTAAACAAAGATATTCACCATCAAAGATGATATTCTGTTATGGTGACATAGAATGTTGCTATGCAGTGATAACAGTCACAGAATAGCAGATGCAGGTTCTAAGTTCATGATGTTGCTCTATGATGTTGTATCATGTGAAAAACCAAAATATTAACAAAACAACCATATGTCTAGATGCAATGTAATGTGTTGTGACTACTTTGAAATGTAATTTTGTTGAGTGTAATATATAATAGTAAATGTGTATAATATTTGTAGGGTAGACTTTACCTTTTATCCTTGGTTGTAAACTAGTCTAGGAGAAGGACAACTCTGATTTTAAAACTTGAGGAGATCTTAACATCTTTTGAACCAAACCCTTTATTTAGTCCATGGTGGGTAGATTATTCTAATTCAATGTGCCATGCCTTTTTTCGATATCTCAGTTTCAGTTAATACCTTCTAGTAACTCCACAAAGATACATGGCCTGGTGGATAAAATTACTGGTTGAAGTAATTCAAAAAATGATTTGACTCAAAGAGTTGTGAGTTCAATACCTGGCCACAGCAGAAGGAACCAAAAACTTGAAGAGTTAAGTTTCTAAAGGGAATTAACTGATACTGAGAAATCAAAAAAAGGATATTTGACCCAGATGTAACCAGTGTTGAGAGATATGTCCACATGCAATCTGGATTTTGCATTTGTGCTGACACATTTTCACCACAGATATATATATATATATATATATATATATATATATATATATATAGTTGATTGATGTTCCCTTCATCATCCTGACTCTAGAGTTTCATACCTGGACCAATCCATCTACTCAACAGTGGGTATCAGCAATTAGGGTTATTTCAAGTAAGTATATGCGGGTGTGGATTTTTGTAGATACATGAGGGAGAGATTGTACAGGTGTAGATCCCCCCTTTTGACATCTCCTCCAGATTCCAGGTTAAAGGACCCTTTATTTTGCAACATTGTCTCTTTTCTTGTCAATGCACTTAACTCATAGATTTAACACTGCACCAAAAATTACAGATTAAACTAAGACTTATGTCAGTTTGTGGACTTATTAATTTTTAATTCCTATTTGCTTTCATCTTTATTGATTTTTATTGCAACTGTTATTCAGGCTGTCAATCTACAGCCATAAAGTGCAGAGGATTGGAAATAACAATTAAAATTTATGTCCAATGAAATTAAAATGAATCTAAATACAAGTTAAAAATTAAAAATAATAGTTGACTGTAAGGCACTATATTTTATAACAAAAAAAGTAGGCTTCAACTCTGCATTGAATGTGACATGATTTCTTAGACAAATATCAGTCAATATACTAAAGTATATAAAGAGTATACACTCATGCATATATACAAGGATTTACTTAGATAGATAGATAGATAGATAGATAGATAGATAGATATGAAAGGACTGGGATAGATAGATAGATAGATAGATAGATAGATAGATAGATAGATAGATAGATAGATATGAAAGGACTGGGATAGATAGATAGATAGATAGATAGATAGATAGATAGATAGATAGATAGATAGATAGATAGATATGAATGGACTAAGATAGATAGATAGATAGATAGATAAATATGAATGGACTAAGATAGATAGATAGATAGATATGAATGGACTAGGATAGATAGATAGATAGATAGATAGATAGATAGATAGATAGATAGATAGATAGATATGAATGGACTAGGATAGATAGATGGATAGATAGATAGATAGATAGATAGATAGATAGATAGATAGATATGAATTGACTAAGATAGATTGATATGAATGACTGAGATAAATATGATATGAATGGACTGAGATAGATATGAAAGGATTAGGATAGATAGATAGATAGATAGATAGATAGATAGATAGATATAAAAAGACTGAGATAGTGATATGAATGCACTGAAATACTCATCTTTTTTCAAATTGCCCAGGTCTAGGAATATGTTTAAGGTGTTTAATCATTGTGTTATCCAAGGCCAAGAGAGAAAATATTCAAAGCATTTAGACAGAATAAAATGGCTGAATTCATTCAGCAAGTGTTGCACATCACTCTCAATGCCAGCAAGTCAATTAAGTTTATTGTCATACACCTCAAAGTAGGAAAGTCCACTATCAGTCATTTGATGTACAAAGGCATCAGCTATAAATTTTATGCAATGAAGAGAGGGCATTTCATATCTGACAAAACTCAGAACTGTGTAGTACAAATTTAAGCACCTAAAAGAATCAAGCAGGCTTCGTTTTCGGGGCATAAAGGTGAACACAAGAAACAAGTTGCTCTGACCAGATCGTATAGAGTTACTCATACTGATGCACACCAAATTCATTTCATCAAATACAATCCTGGGTGTCATGAGCAATGAATGTTTGGCCATGATACCCACTTTTTTCCACAGGTTAATGCTATGACCAGTTTAATGTCAAACCCTGGATTGAAGAAGTGACTGAGGGGAGGTTGTATATATCCCAGCAGGATTTTTCTTCTCTCCAACAAGTCTCAAATGCCCCAGTAATAGTTGTCAGGAAGTAACCTCTAGTATAATCTTTTCTTTGTATTATGATTTGTTCTTAATTACTTTGAACACCATATATATATATATATATATATATATATATATATATATATATATATATATATATATATAAAAAATGTGTATATAAATAAATATATATATAATTATTTATATATTTATGTGTGGTACTTATTAAAAAGTGCTCAATATCAGAGATTGTTTACATGTTATTTTTATAGATACAAATATTTAAGTAGATGCTCTGTTTATAATAAACAGTATTAACAACATTTACTGGCCTGAAAGTCTGAAAAATTTCATAAAAAATATATGGCCTCCAGCAGAAATTGAACTTGTCTCGTATACGGAGTTGTCATATAGCTTGACATGCTATACCATTTAGCTACTGTAGCTAAATGGTATAGCACGTCATGAAAATTTCTCAGACATTCAGACTGGAAAATGTTAATAGTGTTTATTATAACCAGAGCATCTACTTAAATATTTGTATCTATAAAAATAACATGTAAACAATAAATATATTAAAATAATTGTCAGACTTAGTCCATTTCATAATATATATATATATATAGATAATATTAGTGGAAAATATACATACATATGCAAAATATATATAAAAAATTCCCATACATGTATATTTTCAGAAAAAAAAAAAAAAAAATTTCAAGAGGAAGAATCAAGGTAGAACTCAATGTCTAGGACAGAGTAAGGATATAATAAAAAGGCTTAAACACTAATATTCCATGGTCATAATTTATTCTATTGGAATCGTAAATACGATCCAAATCATCAGACCTACAAATTCAAAATGAAAACAGAAAAAAACAACTCCGGAATTCAAAACAGAATTTAGAGAAAGTGTAAGTATGAGGAGGAGGGACATGAAACCTATATATATATGTATGTATCTATATTGAGACATGTTTTGTTGAATAATTTAGACATGTCCTGTCTACTTATTTTCAATTGGATCTTTTCAAATTCATGGATAAGCTTTTTGGTGTCGTTATTGAAAGACAAGATAAAATTGCTGTGTTGATACATATTACTTTTATTTTGAGTACTTTTGACATAGCACAATGTCATCATCAGGGTATTGCTTATTGCAAGACAAATTTACTGTATCTAATAGCCATTTGTAATGACTTTTCCCTGACCACTAATGTGTTGTAGAAAACCAACATCATTTATAAATTTAAATGTCCTCTGAAACATCTCTCAATGAAAACAGGCTTCCAAAACATACACATATATATATGTCTGTGCCTGTTTGTTTGTGTCTTATAAATTTAATATTTACATATATACATTTCTCTCTCTCCCTCTCTCTCTCTAAGCAATATATATATATATATATATATATATATAATAAAAAGGCTTAAACACTATGCACCTATGTATATATATTTTGTATATTTTGCATATGTATGTGTATATTTACCACTAATATTATCTCTCTCTCTCTCTCTCTCTCTATATATATATATATATATATATATATATATATTTAGTAAACAATAAAATCCAAATTCACCTCATATAGGGAATAGCCTATTTCAGCAGATGAAGATATCAGTCATCTGTCTTATCAGCCCTGGTGTGGACTGAGATCATGTCAACTGTGAAACTAAAAAAAAATTTTCTCCAACCTTTACTATATATATATATATATATATATATATATATATATATATGAAGAAATATAGTTTTAAAGTGTGCTATATTTATGGGATAAAGTGCTCAATATCAGAGATAGAGCGTATGTAAACATAAATATAAAAGTGAACATTGAAGTCAACACAAGACAATTACGCCGAGCATGAAACAGCCTGTCGCCTCTGAGAATTGACTTCAATGTTCACTTTGATATATATATATATATATATATATATATATATATATATATATATAGCTGGCCACTTGTATTCAAGGATACCCTTCTACTATGACAGCTAGCAAATCCCCATTGCAGACGCTTGCTCAGGCACATTTGTGTTTTTTCAACACCCAAAGAGCCCATTTGTGGTTTATACTGCAACTATGCTGAGCAAACTTTAGTTACAGTTTTCGGGAGAGAGAGCATGTTATCTAGCATGATCAACAGTTTGAACAAGGCCAGCACACTCAAACCTTGAGTCATGATGACATGTGATTTTGTGCTAGCACAGCTATCAACAGCCGCCAAGAGTTCCGTCAACTCAATTTCCCTCACAAGGCTTGGGTCAACCTGTGGTATGGTTTTCAGGCGTTTTCTAAAGGTTCCACATGCTGGGATTGCCTCCTCCAAACTGATAAATATCAACTGTAGTGAGATTCAAACCTGTGTTTCATGGTCAGAAAGTAAACATTCAAACCACTCAGTTACACACCCATATATATATATATATATATATATATATATATATATATATATATATATATATATTATTTATAGTTCTCACTCTCTCTATATATATATACACATTTCTCACACTCTCTCTCTATATATATATATATAATATATGTGTGTGTGTGTGTGCAGTTGGTGCATGTTGAAATCACTTTGGGACATTATAAGACTATCCCTAGTTAGAGTAAAAGCTGTGGCAACAATATTTTGGACATGTAAATGATGGATGTAAGAAAATGGAAGCCAATTTCAATAAGGTAATACTTTATATTTTTGTTTTTATAAAATGAGTAAAAAGAGAGAAAAAATATGTGAGTATGAATTTGAAAGAAAGAAGACATTAAGTGTGAGGAATTGTTTGGTGGATACATGCACATGTGTGTGTGTGTGTGTGTGTGTGTGTGTGTGTGTGTGTGTGTGTGTGTGTGTGTGTGTGAAAGAGTTCATTCACTAAGAGGAAAGGGAAAAATATCCCCAGTTAGTGTTGTCTCACCAGTATGCTAGGGAAGTGTCCTGTTTCTTCAGTTATTGGACAGCAGCACCTAATGCCTTCTTGGCAAAACTGTCAAAATTACATGTGGATAACCGCAATATATGTACATTACAGTTCAAAAGTTTTAAGCCAACCCAGGTAATTTTTTGAATTGGCCCAAATAGTAGTTGTTTTGTATTTTAAATAAGAGAAAATTATTATACATGGTTAAAAAGATGGATATGATTTTTTATTAGAAATTTTATTGTGAAAAGAAGCATTTTATTATTAAGTTTTCTTATCGTAAAAATATCCTCTTTTAGCCTTGATTAATGCAGCACAAAGTTTTAGCATTTGTTGCAAAAGTTTCTCAAAGTTTAAGTTTGATAATTGATTCCATTCTTTTTTCAATGATTCTAAGAGCTCTTTTTCATTTTTCTGTCAAATTCATTCCATGCTAATTCTGGGGGTGGCTTCAAACTTTTGAAGAACTGTAGTGTGTGGGTGTATATATATATATATATATATATATATATATATATATATATATGTGTGTGTGTGTGTGTGTGTGTGTGTGTGTGTGTGTGGTAAGCCAAATAAATCTTCATTGTTCTTCATAATTATAATATATTTATAAAATTACTTTATATCTTATTTAATATCATGAACAAAAAGTGAAATATTTTGACTTACAAAAATATATATTAATTATTTAGTTTATTGTTAATAATGAAGTAAACAAAATGAATTATGGTTACACCCAAAACAATTTTTCTACAATTTTGAAAATACATCCTTATCTATAAAAATGTTACGTTACATATTTTACAATCGATAAATAAGAAAAGAATAAAATTATCAGCAAATGTTGTTAAAATGTTTGTATGATAAATGATAGGGAAAGAAATCTATGCAACTGAACCAGTAGTCAAAGATAAACAAAGCAAAGATTACGACTTAAAATGCTTTTCCTAAAATTTAAAATATTATAAAAAAGACAAATGTTATGCTTCAATATTAAAAACAGAGTAGAATTATTCATGCCAATGTAATTTAACAAAAAATGTTCTTAATATAATAACTGTTAATGATAATATACATTCTTAATAAAGCAAACTTACTAAAATACCTTTTTAAAATTAAACAACTGATGAATACCTCAACTTATCTTAAAATATAATCAAATATGTATTTTAATTAAAGATTATAAATGCAAAATAATATAGTAAAAATGATAATATAATAAACAAAGAAAAATATAAAAATATATGAATAATTAAAATAAACAGATAGAATAGACTTTACTTTTAAAATACAACATTGCTTTATTCAAACAATGAAAAACACAGCATTTTTTTGTTTTTTTACTATTGATTCAGAATAGTCAATTTCTTTGCTTATTATTTATTTTTCAAATATATTTAACTAATATTTAAATGATAAAAAATTGTTCTCATATATCTGATGATAATTTTATAGTTTTAATTCTTTTCTTATTTTTGTCTATATCACTGAGATGAGGTATTATGATTATTTATGTTATTTACATTATTCAGACAGTTATCCTCATTTTCATTGCCATATTCACAACTTTTTATGCTCTGACCTTCTTCGGGTGATTGGAATTTCCAACTGAACCCTTTATTTCATCAACAGGGGTAGATTGTTCTAGTTCCACATGACTTGCCTCTTCCGGATGTCTCAGTTATTTCCCCTTAACTCAAGGAGACATGGTCCAGCAGATAAAAGTGTTGATTAGATCCAGTGACTAGACCCAAAGAGTTGTGAGTTCAGTACCAGGCTACAGCAGAGGTGAACCAAAATACTTGGAGAGTTGAGTTAAAGGGTAATAAATAAGACATCTGGAAGAGGCATGGCACATGGAACTAGAACAATTCTTTTCTTATTTATTGTTTTGTTCCTATTATCATCAATAAAGTAACATTTGATGACAAACATTTTACTCCAACATCCAGTGTAAATATATGTTTATGCATGTATGTTATCTAGGAATGTACCTATGATTGTTGCTTCTTGTTGTGGTGGAGGGATTTGTGTGGTCTAATGACTAAGAACAATGTCATTGGAAGTTCTAGAATCCCTGTAGGGCCACCCTTGGTGGCAAGGTCAAAGACAAGGACTCAGATTAAGCACAACCAACCCCAAAGACCCCAACAGTGGAACAAGCAGATGATGATTACAACAGATCTCAATGGATGAAGAAGGCTACACATGACAGACATGCTACAGAATGTGTCACTCAATATTACAACAGCATCAGTGTCAGTACATTACAGTCTTATAAATGGATTCTGCACATCTCATTCTATATGTACCACAGAGGAAGGTAATAAAATCAAGTGTGTGGGTCACTTGCTGGTAAGTTGAGGTCCACCTTAAACCTATTCATGACATCAGCACTTTCTTCTACTCTGATTTTCTTTCACCTCCAATCATCTCTTGCAAAGACAGGGGGGGGATTGGATGACTGGAGTAGGTTTTGGTGAAACTGGAAGCTTCAAGTCCTGAACATGCATATCAGCAGCAAATGTAGTCATCAACACTATTATCATAAAGGAAAGGATCAGCAATGAACAAATTAAATTCTTGGATACAAGAAAAAGTCAAGGATGAAAATATAATAAAAAATTAAAATTAAACAACTCATATATACCTTGTAGATTCATTTTGAAAATAATCTATTTCATACTGATTTTAATTAAATTATAAAACATATAGATGGACATTAGTCTATAAAATTGCAGCTTTAATAAGTGAAGTAAATAAAAAATGAAATGTTGGCAGTAGAAGAAGATCCATTTAAATGACTTAATATTCCCAGCCATAAATCCAAATGTGGAAAGAACTATTGATATTTTAGCAAAAGTTGCTACTTTCCAAATAGGATACAGAAACAGACATCAATATATTTTGCATTTGCTTCAGTTAAGAAGTAAAATGTCTCAATTTGAAGCTATGTGTCAATTTCCCAAAGAAAAATAAATCTAAATCAAATGTTGTTACTTTTTTCCAAGTTAATTAATTGAATGCTAATCAAAAAACTATACAACACATGTAAAAAATCTCACAAACAGTTTCTTTATATAAAACACTTTTTTCCTGACCATGGATCTCTTCACAGTATATAATCAATTATTACTCCAAATTTTAACCTGCCCTAATAAATACATTCTAGCTATGCATACATACACACACACACACATACATGCACATACACACACACACACACGCATGTATGTGTGTGTTTTCACTGACTTGTGGCTGTATTATAGTATGCATTTCTCCCAAATGATGCAAGAGCCACACCCTCTGCCCCACTATCAGCAGCCTCCATCTTGTTCAGGCTGGATGGTGTCCAAAGTTTTAACTACATACATTATTTTGTATAGCAACAAAGCCATTTCCAACATTAGGTTAGGATGTTGTTCTCTTCCCTTCTTTTTCCCTTTTCTGCTCTCTTTCTTTTTCCTATTCTTTACCCCCATGTTCTCTTTCTTTCTATATTTCCCTTTCTTTGCTTCTCCTTTCTCTTCTTTTCTGCTCTAATTCACATTACGTGTCCCTTTCTTCTCTCTCTCTCTCTCTCTTGCAGTAAAAACCTCAATGGCCCTTATTAAAACAATTTAAACTGACATTTCCTTCATTCAATACATCACACTCACACACACAAGTATACATAAGTAGATACAGATACTTACAAATACACAGACAGAAAATTACATTTGCATATCTGCATGTGAGTGCACATATATATATACACACACACACATCTATATATATATATATATATATATATATATATATATATATAAGGCATTAAAAACTAGAAATGTAGTATTGTAGGCCATGATCTCGATTTATCGAGATGAGACCGCCAGGTTCAACAAAATCAAACCTGCTTCAGTAGGTAAATGTTCGGTCTATCTTCGTTTACCGTGGTTGGGTAAGATTAGTGAATCCTTCGCTAAGCGTATTTCATGTAGTTCACGTGAGTGTTATTTTGCATGAACGTTCGTATTTGTCTTTCAAACTAAGTCCATACTTTCATCTATGTGTAAAGATGTTCTACCCCCACCATATTAACTCTGTTATTTACTATTTCAAATGTAGTTGTGGATGCCACTACATAGGTAGAACAACACAACAGCGGTTGGACGTGAGAATTAAACAACACATTACCTGCGATAATACTAAACAAAAATTTTCTTTGGGCGATACCATTGTAACACGTATGGGTCTTCCGTGCGGATCATTTTATAAAGAATCCAACATGCGATGGATTTCAGTGTGGACTGGTTTTCCGTCTTGGCCAGTTCACTCACTTTTCCATCTTAAGGTGCTGGAGTCACTTTACATCAGGTCTAGGCAGCCTGCTCTTTGCAAACAGAGATTGTTTGCTTGGACTTGCTGTGATGCGATTCTAGCAGCTTGGTTGGTATAATTTTATATATATATATATATTTTTTTTTCCTTCCCTGTCCATTCATTCATGTCACCCATGACAGACTTTTCCTTTTCCTCATAATCTAAATTCCCCGTTAACAGTTCTGATGAGAGGGACGAAACCAGTCGACTGTTGTGTTTTATTTTAAACTTATCATGGCCTACAATACTACATTTCTAGTTTTAATGCCTTCATACGCTTTTTGTACCGTTTCAAACCTATTTAAATATATATATATATATATATATATATATATATATATATATATATATATATATATATATATATATATATATGAAGAAATATAGTCTTAAAATGTGCTATATTTATGGGATAAAGTGCTCAATATCAGAGATAGAGTGTGTGTGAGGATTGCACCTAGCATGAAACAGACTGTCACCTCTAAGTGTTGACTTCTATGTTCACTTATATATATATATATATATATATATATATATATATATATATATAGTATCTGAGTATACCTGTCTAGTAGGGTGGCTAGTCAATCCCTATTGCAGACACCTGCTCAGGCACATTTGGGTTTGTTCAACACCCACGGAGCCCACGTGTGTTTTATACAACAACTATGCTGAGTAGAACTTAGTTACAGATTCTGGAAGAAAACGCATAATCTAGTCTGAACAAGTCCAGAATACTCAAACCCTCAGTCATGATGACTTGGGATTTTGTGCTAGCACAGCCATCGACAAATACCAATTCCATTTTGGGTCAACTGGTTGTTTGATTTTCAGGCATTTTCCAAACCTTGTGCATAATGGGATTTTGTTCTCCATGCTTTCCTGACAAATCAACCATTGGTGAGATTCAAACCTGCATCTCATCTTCAAAGGGTCAAGTAGATCGGTTCCCAGGAAACCAACAACCCAACAACAGCACATGAGATTTGATTATAGTGGTGAAGGTTTTGTGCAGGACCATCCACACTTTTTGAAGGGCCGAATACAGAGACCTGGTGCACTACATGCCACAGGGTCCCCAAACGACCCTCCGCAGGTTTTGAATTCAGAGTTGTCCTTCTCCTAGACCAGATGCCATCCAAGGCTATAGAACCCAGTCTGTCCTGCTATTTACCCATAGCTGGAGGGAGAAGAAGAGGATTCACACCTTTCCCAAGGGTATTAGCACATAAGTGAATGTAATGGATTCGACTGGAATTCAAACTCAGCTCTCCGATTTCTCAATCCAAGCCGCTATCCATTATGCCACCATGCCTCCTCAACAAAAAAAAAAAAAAAAAAAAATATATATATATATATATATATATATATATATATACATATATATATATATATATATATATATATATATATACACTACTAGTCAAAAGTATTTGTCCACCCTCAAAAATTTATATTTCTCATCCTAAAAATTTTATTTTAATGAAACAAGTTATATAGGCAGCAATCTTTCTTTCATGTTTTCACTGAATGTGATGAGCAAGGAAAATGTTTTATTTAAAATTTGCTATACTTATAAAAGAAGACTGTTTCCTATCAAAGAGTGTTTATTGTATAGATATAAACAATGTTGATATAGGAATCAACACAGCATGGTTTCTGTCAATTTCACACTTCTGTCTTATTTTCAGCACAACTGCCTAGTTCCTTTGGCCAGCTGTAAATACTTGGTTTGAAAATTAAATTACCTTTATTTGATCCCCCCCACCCAACTTTTTTATTTATGTTTGTTTGTGTATGTAAAATATTGATATTTGGTTTGTGTTGTTTTATTAGTTTATTTATGCTGAATTTTGGTGAGCCTGATTATTTATATAGAGGTACGTGTGTGTGTGATTGCTTGTATCTTTCTTTGTATGTTATGCTTCCTTTGTGTGTTTTTTTATATGTTTGTCTGTCTTTATTCTTCCCTTTATTCTTATTTTATTCTTTATTTTTATTTTCCTTTTTGAATTTTTTCTTCTTTATTTCTTGTGTGAATATCTGTCCTTAGATTTGTGTGCTATTATATTTGATTATATATACGTGTTTGCGTAATAGAATGTGAATGTGTTTGTCCTGTCATTTAAAAATTGCCTTCCATATCTACCTCCTTATTTGAATAACTAAATCATGGAACTATTAAGGTGAGGTGGAAGAACATCTTTGCACATGGATGGAAGAACAGGTTTAGCAGAGAAAACCACATGTGTATTAGTAGCAAAGTATTTATGGCATGTTTTGTATCACTAATAATATGTGTGTGCATGTATGTGCAGAGATCATACATACACACGCACATATATATATGAAATATATGACACCATTTATAGAAATTTTACATTAACATGTATGATTGTATAGTCAAAAAAATAATTTTATTCCACAAGAAGCAAAATCTACATTAACAAGATAAAACATAATTCCCAGAGAGCCATATCCTCCTGCTGTCTGTTTAAACTGACATTTTCTTGTTTCTATATACCTAAACTCTAATTATATACTATAAAATTAGAAAGTGAAAATTTAATCTGAAATAAAAAAATGAAAAAAAGAGGAGTCAATTTAAACTGACTCCTTTTTTTCTCATTTTTTTAGTTGGATATGGGTTAAACATCTGAACCCTTTATCTTCATTTTAATTGTATCTTTATAGAAATTAAATTTTAAAAAAATTTAATTCAGTCATTATTTTATCTGAAAATGCTGGAATAGTGGCAAAACATTTAAATGTAAAAATTCTTCCATATTCTATAGATATTATTATATTCTATAACACCACATTCTCAACTAAACTTTATGAACAAATGTTCATCTATGAAACCATTGCAGAGGAGATTCAGTGTGGCTTCTGAATTCGGATCCCCTTATGATTACAAAAGTTAAGATGATGATGATGATGTTTTATATATATATATATATATATATATATATATATTATTTTCACATAGAGTGTATTTGTAAAGGAACAAAATGAATAAAAAGACAAAAAGAAAATCTATTCTTAGCCAACATGTTTCATCCACTGAGAGATTTTATCAAAGCAAATGTAGGATTTATTTTGTTGCACATGTTTAGATACAAAAGCAAGGATATCATTGGTTTATCAAGGCTTTTAAATTTGAGAACATTCATAAATGTTCATCAGGGGATTGAAAAGTCAGTCAAAATATATGGAAGACAGAAAGTGCCATAATTCAAAGTCTGGTAAGGCAAACATAAGTGAGGAATATTCAAGAAATTTTTTTTTTTAATAAATGAATATTGTATAAATTGTGATCAAATATGGTTTGGGATGGACATATGTGCTGTACATTTTCAAAAAACATGAGGTAATGGAATGTCTTTTGATTTTTCAACATATTTGTAGTCATGTATGTTGTCTTGGGAAAGCAATCATTCTTTCAGGAATAGTGAGATTGGAAAGAAACGGTTTTTGAAGCATGACATATATAGGTGTATAGTTTGGGTGTGGAACATTCTGGATATGTATTTATAGATATAGATATATACAAGTATTATGATTTTAAACTAGAATCTTTTATCATAATTTTCTATATCACAAGTCAGCATTTAAATTACAAGATCTTTATTGACTAAATTTTTATTGAACAGACTGTCCTACAATACTGACTTTATATATTTATGATGTAATGGAATAACCTGTCACCCTTATAAGTGACTACACTATAGGTACTAACTACTTATAAGTATCTGTTAGTCAACAGACTACAGAGACTAGCTGCAATCTGTTCCAGCTAAACGGTTGAATTCTCTGCCTGAAGGCAGAGAGGAACCCAAACGAGGCTCCGTCGAAGGGCAGAGTCTCATTGGAGGAGGTTGACTGACCCTGAACCCATTTATACAGGTTTGAAAGGGAATATTTTTGGCCAAGTTTACAGGCTCAGAGAACCCATGTTAAACCCGGCCTTGTGCCACATGCAACCGTCTTGGTGGGGGTGGCTAAATATACTAGCTGAGATTTGCTGAGTATGATGCAGACTTACATGAGAACTACTGACCTTCCAATAGTAGCACTCACTAATGGATTGACTTGCGACGACCTTGTGCATAACTGTTACCTTTATTCTTATTGTACTGGTTTTTTACAATAAACCTTTACTTATTTTATCCACCTTGTTTTTTCAAGTATATATTCCTATTAGCACAGAATATAACAATTTATTGGCCACATATTTGGATATCCCTTTTTTGTAATGAGATATTCCATTGTTCCACTATACAAATACACCTGGTGTTACTATATCACAAGGATATCTCATTAATAAGTGCAAATAGGTGGCTAATGTTGCTTTTTATTTATTTTGCTTTAGATAAGTTTAATTGAATTTTTTACTTAAAATTAACAATTCTTTCTTAGATATGACAATTGAGTTACTTTTTGATAAAAATCCTAGATTATATGTGCAGAAAGTATAACAAATGCCTTTGCAAAATTACTTAAATACTGCTATCATTTTTTGATAGTATAGGTAAATAAGTTGTTGTGCTGAGGAAACCTGGCCATCAACAAAGAAAAAATCTCAGCTAAAACAAGTCTATTAACAATGAACTGGTTGATAGCAAATTAATAAGAAATATGGTTGAAGCTAAAAAGATTTTATTTTATAGTTTACAATTTTGAGTTTACTTTCTTTATCTCTCCTTTGGCTTATTGCATTCCTCCATGTTGTATTCTTCCAGTGTTTCTTGATTATTTCTCTGTCCATTTTGATCAGTCATTTCTTTTGATTATAATCCATCTAAGTATTATTTCCATTTGGTTGGTCTTTCTATGAATAAACCTGATGTAAATAAGTTTATTCTCTTTGTGAAAATATAAATTCAGAAAAGTTAAAGTGCAGAATGTAAAATTAAACAGGAAATTGAATTAAAAAATCTGTGACAAACAACAAAAACATGAAATATGCTCAATGTTATCTGTTGACCAATCAAATGCTGACTAACTGAGAATTATCTAGTTGTCTTGACATCTGATTGGTTGTTGCCTAGTTACCACTGACTTGTACATTATTGAATGAATTACTCAGAAATATTATGAATAGTTTCTTAGCCCTGTGCAGATGTATTTATAAATTGAAGATTATCATGATTTAGTCAGAATAATTGATTTTTTTATTAATATTTTTGGTTGTCCTCATTTGGAATTTGGAATTCAAAACATTTGTCCACTGCTCAGAATCTCAATTCTCCTTTGCCAACAATTCTTTGATGTAACCATTGAACACCATCTGATGTCCATTTGAAATTGGTTAATTTGAAAGCAAATTTACTACTGATATCTTGACTGTAGGAAGAATTACAAACACTAACCATATGTGACCATTTATAAAGATATTCTTGTACCAACTGGTATAATACTACAGTATAGTTTAAAGTTTAGTATTGGTTGGTATTTTGTGTATGTTGTGATGACATGGCTTCTTGACCAAATTACAGTAATATAGATTAAATTTCTGTCTGAATATTCATGAATCAACATCTAATCCATGAAAAGATTTTTATTTTGCAGTTAGCTTCTTGCATTCTTGTAAAATCTACTACATATTAATGATATAATTATTTATTTGCTTTGTTCTTCCACTTGTCTAAGGAATAATTCTACCACTGGAGTAAATTTCATTAAGAATTATACAAGCATCAAAATAAAGCCTGAAAAGAAATTTGACAGAAATCTTCCAATTCTGAAACTAAGTTTTCACTCTTCATATAAATTCTTTAATTTTTATATATACTAGCGAAAAAAGGATTTTCAAGGTACACAACTTTCTCATTGACTTCTTTTATGAGCCTTGTCTTGTCAAGGCATGGGCACTCATGGATTTCCACAACTTCCTATGCTTTAATCTTAGTAATGTTTGTCTTTTTACTATCCCTCCCACTCCTTGTTCTGCTATCTCTTTAAACAAGGCCATTAGGTTGGTTACTTCTGTTCCTCTTATCTTCAACATACTCCTTTGAGTGTTCAGTTTACCAAGACCTCTTTCCTCGTTATGTATCCTAGAAATTTCTCTTTCTAATTTTAAATATAATTCTCATTTTTGTTTCTATTTGTCTTAAAACTTGCTCACATGTTCCATCCATCATATTTTTAGCATTCTTCTATAGAATTATGTTTCCATTACCTCAAGTTTCCTCCTCATTTGTGAGGAAAGTGTCCAGTATTTACCACTAAATCAAAGGACTGATACAAGTTCAAATTCTTATTGTCAGTTCTAAGCATCTTCACTTAGGTTTAAATAGTTGAATAAAGTTTACTATAGACAATGAATTCTTCAGTATCTCTAGTCACCCTAGCCTTATCTGTTTCCTATTGGGTTATTTATATCAAATACACATAGCACTTAGTTCGGTACATGTCAACAAATAAGTGATACCAAGATAGCATCAATCTTACTAAACTTGTCTATGTGAAACATTTGATAACCATTGTTTCTGAACATATGACTTATACAAAATTATAAATAAGAGAGAGATGAGATTAGCATCTTTTACAGATGGAATAGTTAATTATTTCCCATCAGATATTGGATTCAATTTGGGAAAAAAAACTAAAAGTTTGAATGCTGATTTCCTAGGAAGGATCTTTTCTATTTCTTCACCCCATCTCTTCTTTTTTGGTCTTATGCTATACTAAACAAACTATAGCAGTGATTAACATTTTAGATTACAGAAAAAGAACAATTTTAAGAGCAAGACACCTGCAAGTATATTTTTTTATCAGGAAATAATATGTGTTTAATATTATAAGTTTTTTCCTATCTCTCCTGGTTAAAATCTAGATATTATTTTTGAATGGACATGTGATCATTTCATTTTCTATTAGAGGAAAAAGATTCAAGTATTATCTTTTTTTTTTATTATTTTGGTTGTCTTTCCTCTCCAGAAGCAAATAAACATGTGGTGAATTCTTCTAGAAATATTATTACCTCTTTTTATCTTTTCTCTCTTTGGTCAAAATGAAGGCACTTGGATCATGCAATGACTGCTTAGTGACATCTCTCCATAGACTGACAAAAGTGGCTAGTTAGTCAGTCAGCTTCCAGGAGTCAAACCCAGGACCCTCACCTCAAAATCTGCCTCTCCTAGCAGCTTACAAGTTCATGGCACCATTTTCTTATGGAAATATATTTTCATATAGAAATTATCTCCAGCTCACAGTCCTCATTTTGGGAAAACCTATGACTTAGCATTTCCTATTCAAGAGGAATATGTCCTTGCTAGTGAAATAGTGAAATAAATCCAACCTGCTTGAATATGAAATTCTAAATGTGGCTTCTCCAGAAACACAGAAGAATCTCCAGTAGCTCTAATATCTGTTGGGAATTATTATATATAAAATCCTATCTTTTCATTTTCTTTTCACATTGCTGATTTGATAAAAATGTGTGGTAGTTTCTCTGTATCGACTAAATGTAAATATGAGTTTGTACTTTTTATATGACTTAGCAGCATAAAACTATCACTGGGAACAAAGCATGTTTGTCATTCCTTTTCTCTCAGTTATTCCATTCCATCTGTGAAATAAGATGTTATCACATCATGGATATAATAATGCCAATATTATGGAAAATACAAACTAATAATATATTTCTTACTTCCATAGCTCACCCATTATTTGTTATCTCACCTGTTGATGTGATATGATATTATCCACACCCATTAACTGGTGACCACAATACATTATTATTTAACCTTTGTTACATTAACCTATCAATAAGATTACTTTTGTAATTTACCCCTGAAGATGATCTTGGAAAAGATCAAAAGTATTTGGGTTCACAAAAACTATGGTACCTTCCGTGATGAATTTCATCTAAACATCAAGAAACCAATTAGACAACTAGAAAAGATCAGTATAAAAAGAATCAGACACAATATGTCTATATTATTCAATATATATATATATATATATATATATATATATATATATAGATAGATAGATAGATAGATAGATAGATAGGATCAATGTGAGTAAAAGTATGTCACTTAGATGATTGATGTTACCTTCAGCATCCCAACTCCAGAGTTTCTTAGACAGACATGTCTGTCCCCACTCTTCAGGTATATATATATATATATATATATAGATACTTTATTATAGGATATTACATTCAAACATATATGTACTTTTACATGTATGTTCAGATGTAAAACCCTATCATAAAGAATTATCACCCTACTATTGTATTGAGCCTTATTTTTAAATTAATGTTGCGAATGTTTGAATTTATATTTTATTCATTCACATTTCATTTGTGTGTGTGTGTGTGTATATATATATATATATATATATATATATATATATATATATATATATATATATGTATGTATGTATTGATTAAATAGAATGTATAAAAGATTTCTGCATGGCACTGATAATATTAATATTCCTGATAATGACTAAAATGGTCATAAGTACTTGACCAAAAAACATTATATACTCCATAAATTGTATCCATTGTTTTTCAATAAAACTTGTTTCACTATATATATATATATATATATATATATATATATATATATATATATATATATATAAACTTATAGATATGCAAGAGTAAACTTATAGATATGCAAGATAGACTCCAGAGGAAAAAACTGTCTTGCATGACACAGTGAACTAATCTTTTTAGCAGCTGACCTAGCAATGGATTCAATATAGTCTTTCCACTTCATGTCAGCTGAGAATGTTAGCACCAGAAGGTTCAATGAATCACTTTCCTGGAGGTTAGCATCAGCCATGCTGATGGAAAGCAGAGAGACGTCTCTCAGATAATCAATGGAGTGAAGTTTAGTTTAGGAGATGTTAAAATTGACAAGCCATCTTTTTCCTCAGTTAACAACAATCTTGAGGTTGTTTTATACATCAGCTGCCATTTTGACCTTGTCAAACTGACCAGCCTTATCTGGTTATATCTCTGAGATGAGGTATTATGATTACTTACATTATTTACATTTTTCAGACTGTTAGCCTCATCTTCATTGCCTTATTCACAACGTTTTGCCCATTGTACACTCCAGCCTTCTTCAGGTGGTTGGAATTTTGAACCGAACTCTTTATTTCATCCACCAGAGTAGATTGTTCTAGTTCCACGTGCCATGCCTCATCTACATGTCTCAGTTATTTCCTTTTAACTCAACTCTATGTTTTGGTTTACCACTGCTGTGGCATGGTATTGAACTAACAACTCTTTGGATCTAGTCACTGGATCTAACCAACATCTTTATCCACTGGACCATGTTTCCTTGAATGGTAACCGAAAAAGATCTTATGTATAGGGGGTTCCTGTTTAATTGATGCTTGGAATGAAATATCAATAACTACCAAGGAGTGGTCCGAGTTACCAAGAGGGCAGGATTGCAAAGCTTGACAAGAGCAAGGAGATGAGGTAAGACATAAATCAAGTAGAGAATCCTGTTGCTTGTTTTGGCCTGGGAAATGAGTAGGGAAGTCCATGATTTGAGTAAGAGATTGGGTAATAGAAAAATTTAATGTCTGATTACTGGCAACATCAGTATCTTCAGAATGTTTCAGCCACATGTTGTGGTGAGCTTTAAAGTCACTGAAGACAAAGATGTTTGCAGATGGTCAGAGAGAAAGTTCCTTTTCTATACTGTCAGCTATTGCATCAAATATACTGCAGTCCTGAGAAGAGGGAGGGCAATAAAGGGGAAAGAGATAACTGACAGAGTTCAGTAACAAAAAATGGAAACACATGAAAGAGCATTCAGCAACCTTGAGAGACAATTCCCTGGCTATCAGAAGATTATGTCAGATGTAAAAACTAAGGTCATGCATGTGAATGCTGGAATCTTTTCAGCAAAGAGGAGGATAGCCTAGAACCAAGAATTTATTGGTAGCAATGGAAGAATTTAAGTTGGTTTCACAAAGGGCAATGATATCTGGTGACTGCTCCAGGAGAAAAAGTTCTATGCTTCAGAAGTTGGAACAGATACCACAAATATTGGAGAAAGAAAAACTGAGGAGAGGTGGGGTTGTTAACTGGTTTAGTTTTATTTCTTTTTGTTGTGATTTTCACAAGGTATGTTTTGAGGAGAGAGGAGAAAGACCACCATAATTGTCAATGGCAATTCAAACCAGCCAGTGCATGGCTGAGAGCAGAGTATAATGTGACCTCAGGGTTCCCAACCGGAAATACATGCAGGGACACTTACACATAGATACCCCAACATTATGTGACTTTGATCAGAGCAGCCTCTCTAAGTGCTAACAAATAGTTTGGGCTCCACTAAAAAGCAGCAGCTGGCAACGTACCTACCTGGTACCCTCACAATGGAAAGTCACAGCCACTGGCTGGTCTGATCACCAAAAAATAAAGACAGTTAAATCATTGTGGTCCTGGTAGAAGAAAGACAGAGAAACAGTAAACCATATCCTGATCATGAAACAAGGGATAAACGTCTACTCCAGTTTAACAGACAAGGAATGAGTGTGGGTCAGATGATTGGTGAGCCTATCTACTCCTTTTAATCTGTAAAAAAAAAAACACATAAAATACGAGGAAGTTCATATTAAGTTATGACTTAGTATAAGTTCTGATGTCTACTACCAATTAAAAAGAATTGGAATGGTAAAATTTACTTCACTTTTATCACATCAATTTCTCAGGATTGATAAGCAACAGTTAGCGGGAGGAGCTGAGGTAAGAAGTTTGATAATTAATATCAAAGAGTAGAAGAAAATACACATGACACTAGGAAGGATAAGTGAAAACATTAGAAAAAAAAGCACCAAAACAAACAAACAAAAAAGAAAACATTCAATTAAAATTCAAAGGCAGACATTTAAACATTTACAACAAGATGGCACAAGGCAATGCAATTTACTTACAAGGGACTCTACAAATGCTATATTCCAATTATTTTAGCTTTGGAAAAAACAGAAGTCACAGTGAGCTAAATTTGAGTTACAGTGGTGGGGTCGAGAGACTCACATCATACAATGTTTCACCCCTACCTTGAAAAAAAAATAACATAAATATGAAAAATGAAAATTTGAATTATTTAAAATGGCTGCATACTTTCTGAAAAATCTGTGGACTTTCAAGAATTTCTAATTCTTGTACCAACAAGAACTGACTAGCATTCAACAATTTTGGGTGTTCTTCTGCTCATAGAAGATCAACCAGAATATGGATCACTGTCAATGGATCCACAACCAAATTTGCATCATGCAAATATTATCCAAATCTAAAGCAAAACCTGATGTATATTCACCATAAGTGCAATAATTGCACAGTATACAAATGCACTCAATCACAACTATCAACAGAGTAACCTCAGGGAAGAGCTTCTGTTCATATATGTGCAGTAAGACACTTCTGGTTATTTTGATAGAAATTTTATATAAAAAGTATTAAATGGGATTCATTTTTATATTTTATCAAAATGGCTTCAATTCTAATCCAAGTAAAGTTTATTTTCAAACTTTGCAATAAATTTCAAATCAAAAATGTTCTTTTGTTCAGTCTTACTCTCCACCAACCTATTAGTACACTTATATATTACTAAAATCTGAAAGCCCAGCAAATAACCTTTGTTATTATAAATTTGGATGATTCAATCAGCTTTTGTCTGCTGACTTTACATCAATAGATGAGCAGACTGTTTTTTTTTCCTTTAGTGAAGAAGAAAGTGGATTTATTACTCTTTGCCAAATTTGCAACTATTTAGAGGGCAATGGTCACAAGGATCATGTGACCACTTGGTCTGTTTGAAAGTTATGTTGCAAAGACAAATAATGATTCCAGACATTCACTATTTACAGTTGTGTGCACCTTGATTATAATCTGGATACAACAAGGTTAATGTTGAACAACAAGATCCAAAATGTTATATAATATTCTGGCCATTGGTCAATGAAAGATTGTCAAATTTTGGTCAAGATCCAAACGTCTTTCATATATGCTTATGTGTGGGAAAGCATTCACACAGAATTCTGTGTGTGTGTGTGTGTGTGTGTGTGTGTGTGTGTGTACCCATATGTATGTATATTTATATAATTGTGTATTTGGGCAACAATCCTTCTATTTTACAAGTTTCATTGAAAAACACTGACATGGTACTGCAGTTAAGTATTTTATTTAATTTTTCTTCAGTTCTTCTAATTTTCTCCTTTTATGGACAATCATTGCAATAAATTTCAAACCAAAAATTTCTTGACAGAAAAGAAGAAAACTATAAGAACACAAGAAAAATTAAATAAAAAACTTAACCACAATGCCTTGTCAGTCGTTTTTAATGAAACTTGTATGCACATATATATATATTATACATATGTATGTGTGCACCTATATGCATATATATGTAGATAAATATAAACTACTTATTTCTATATAACCACTTTTTCTTTTCAAATAACTTTTCTTTTTTATTTCATATCGTTTCTTTTTTTATTCTCATCCATTTCTCAGCTTCTCTTTTTCTAAAGCTTTACTATCTTCTCTTTTTCCCCTCTCTCTCTCTCTCTCTCTCTCTCTCTCTCTAACATCTTTCTTTTTTTACCCTCTATTTCTAAATTCATTCTTCTTTACCTTGACATACTCTCTCTCTCTCTTTCTTCCTTCCTTTGACCTTTATTCTCTCTATTCCATTTACTCTCTGGCCATTCTCTCTCTAATTCACACTTGTCACTTTCCTTATCTCTTTTCACTCTTCTCTCTAAAAAACCTTATCCACCCTCTTTTCATCTTTCTGTTCTTTTCTATCTCCAAATTAGTCTTTCTTTTCTCTATAGTTTCAGTTTCCAATCTCTGTCTTTCAAGCTGTTTTCTCTCTATTTTTCTTGCAATCTCTCTTCTTTCTTTGCCACCCTCTCTCACAAACCCTTTCTATTTCTCTTCTCCATTATCATATATCTATCTCTATTTTTCTTCACTCTCCTTTTCACCCTTCCACTTTCCTTTCTTTCTCATTTTTTTTTTCTCTTTCCACTCCTCTTCTTGCTGACCTACACTAAACGCAGGACAATATTAATATTGACACAAGTTTTGATGAAATTATTCTCCCCACCCAAAACCTCTAATTCCGCTCTCTTTTTTTAAAACTTTCACCTTCTTTTTCTTAACTCACAATCTCCCAACTCTCTACTTCTTTACATCTACACGCCCCTGCCTTTCCTCTTTTTCTCGCACTGTTGGATTGCCTTAGAAATTGCAATGCACCAATAATTTGTGATTTGAGATTAGACACAAAAGAGAAAAACTGACTGGCAATTTTTGGCTGGAAAAACAAAATCCATTTTCCTTTATTCAGTTTTTATTCAGGAATAATTTAACCAAACACAAATTTCAAGTGAATGAATTTTCATTTAAGTATAATTTTAAATATTATGTAAGCAGTTAAAACACAGACATTTTTTAGTTTAACAAATAAATATATAAATAAAATAATGTTTTCATAAAAAAAACTTTTTAAAACATTTAGATGAATAAATTCAATGGATAAATCAGAGTCTAAATTTTGTCCACAATTAACGTAAAGTAATGAACACAAAATGTTTTAGCTTTCTTTTTAAAATTATAAAATAATTAAAAACTTTAGCAAATTGCAATTTCAGCAATGTGAATATATTGTTCATGTGAATAATTAAAAGAGAGAGATTGTATTTCATGTTGACTTGATTTGAATAAACTAATGAAAGAGCATTCAAGGTGCTTGCCATAGAGCAATATTTAACTAACACGTGTAAAGAGTTCAATCACCAATGAGTGTTTTAGAGTTTTAACTCTAAGCCCAATAACTAATTCTCTAGAAAAGATTCCAGCCAGAAAACATTGATGAACAAAGCAGTTATAATGGCAATTACTAGTTTTTAGTTCAGACGTCATTTTTTATGATCCTATATCAAACTAGACAAAGTAGTTTTATAACAATGTATTTAATTCATTTGTCTGGTTCCCTGTGAAGCAACAAGAAAGAAATTTTAAGCACTTCTCAAACAAATAATTGAATTTTATGGATATAATGTGAAATCTGTTTTTGGGGGGGAAATTTTCTATCAGTAGAAATTTGAATGCTTATTTATTCTGAGACATGGAAAATTAATTCCACTTATGATGCAATATCTTAGTGACTTTATTGCCTTGCTTGAGGTGAAATGATTAAAAAAAAATCCTTTGATCCCATTTCCCAAGATATTCACGTGCTCAATAAACATGAACAAAGAAACAATAAGCAAAGCAAAAAAAAATAATTCTTGCAACTGATCAAGTTTTCTGTACTTTTTTGACAACATGAATTGATTCATTGTTCCAGTGTCATTTTCATTTCAATTTCTAAAATAAGGGAATCATTTTTTGCCATGTTAGTTGGTTGTGGTAGTAAATTACATTCATCTTCATTTTGGATAATTTGCTTTTATCAGTGGCGATCTGCCAGCCTCTTAGCAAAGAATTGCAGTGAATAATGGGGGCTGCCATGGGTCAGGCCAAAAGACGTACATTTGTTGATTTTGCAAAATGGTATGGATTGATCTTGATAAAGAAATCAATCATTCTTCTAATCTTTATCTTTATATATATATATATATATATATATATATATATATATACATACACAGGCACACATACTTGCACAAAAGGAAGACACAAACATGTACACATACACAAATACATATACAGACACACAGGTACATACACTTGTATAGACATACACACAAACACACACACACACACACATATGTATACATATATATAATCTAATGAAAATATATATATACACACACACAGTCATGTGTACCTATAGGCATACACACATATACATATGTTTATGCAGATTCATGCATATGTATGCAAATACATGCATTCATATATATATATATATATATATATATATATATATATATATATATATATATATATATATATACACACACACACATATATATATATATATATATATATATATATATACATATATTTACATACAAATGCATACACACAAACCCTTCTATATCAATTAGGTCATCCTAACTTACCAACCTTTGTTTTTTATCTTTTACAATTTAATCCTGTTTGTATATTTAATCAACTCATATCTTTCTATTCATTTCTTTCAATCTGTTTGTAATAATCGGGTCTATTTTATCCGTCTGTGATGTTCATCTACCCAAATTTATCCATTTATGCATAATGATTTTTATTTTCTACCATTTGTTTTTTTATCTGTTCTTCTCTGATAAATTCTGACCATCATACTAATGGTCTACATGGGGACTGAGATAGTCCCTGTTTCCCTTGAGTACCTCAGGTCAATATTCAAAATCAGATAAAAATTAGGTTTTTAAATGTTGATTTTCAAGCAAGTCAAGCCATCCATATTCCTATATCCTGCTTGCAAGGTCATTACTATCCTAACTTTCTGCATCCTGGTAATAAGTACATTCATGTACATGCAAAATCTGTAATACTTACATGATATAAATATATCTGTGGCTTTTTTATTGTATTTTATTAGTTGCTGTTTCCACCAATGGCAGTGTTATTTCCTGCCATTTGTTATGGTCCTCTGTTATGGTCCTCCCCTACTTCTTTTTCCAGGCACCTTACTTTCAAGACACAATTTAACAAGACCTACACTAAATCTTTTAATGTCTAGAAATAATTTTAAGGATTGGCTATGGATGGAAACAAAGAGTGAAAGCAAATTGTTTCCATTTCTATTGATTATTTTTAATTTGATGATCAGTTTATGATTTATGATGATGAACATCACATGATTTTGTCAAATTGATCCGAGCCTGATAATGTGCAATCTTGGTTGCTCATTCAGAATTTATCCCCATCTGATTGTAAGTAACAATAGGAACTTTCATCACTTTGGTATATCAATTAGTTATAACAAATTTAGTAGGAAATTGAACATAGAATAGGCTAGACTAGAGGTAGTTTTGCTCAACACTGCAAATTGCAAAAACTTGAACTTAAAAAATTGAGTCATATTCTAAAATACCCTTGTCTGATCTAGACTTTGTATATGGCTATCATATATGATGCCAAACCCATTCAGAAATAGCTAAAATGTCAGTTGTATACAACTACTTTCTCAGCTCAATGTCTAATTTAAGTGAGTGAAGCCTGAGGGTCTCAGCAAAGATCATCCTTCTTTGAACCTTATAAACTGATGCTACAGAATCACAAAAACTGTACCAAATAAAAGAAACATCACTTGAAGACTTTCAACAGTAGCAACAAGTAAAATGGACATCCCATTGTGGTATGAATTATCTCCCCTTATACATATTCTCTTCTTAAATAAATCCAGCTCAGACACACTCCATTCTAAGTTGAATAAAGCTTCAGATAAGCTATACCTGTGCTTGTCTTTATCACTACACACATGTAACTTGAAGAGAAAAAAATGGCATAATTAAGATGTTGTTGTTGCACATTACTTCAAATAAATGGTTAAAAATGGACTGGATTTGAGAAAGCTATTTTCCTGAAAAATTGCTTAAAGAAGAATATTTTATGATTTTCAACTGAAAGTAGCGCTGGCTGCTCAATCAATAAATACCAAATGTTTCCTTATAAGGAAACAGCTAATATTATCATTACCATCATGTTAGTACTATCCTCATGAGGGGCCAATCTGCTGGAGATCATGTGTTTTTCTCTAGACATCACTTATATGTGGATGGCTAAAGAGCTAAAAAGTGAAATCAAATATAAAAACTAAAGGATGTCTGTTTGTATATATGATATAGTTTTATTTCACGTGAGTTGTCTTCACCACATGTTACTTATTTTATGGTCAATCATCAAAACATTATTTCTTGTACACAATTGGTACAATTTTCTTCTCTCAAACACCCCACTCCCACCTGCAACAATGACCCATGTGAGTTAAAAGCTTGTGACACACAACATGATGTGTGATCAATCTATCCAGACACAACAATCACCCTTGTAAATGGATATTCATACATTAGGAAAATGTTCATTAAACATAATAGCTCCAAAACGTCTTGCGTTTATAACAATAAATATTTGAAAGAATTGAATTCTAAAATATGCAGTATTTACTGAGCCTAAATTACTGTATACTTATATACAAAAAATATGTTTCATTCTGAGATCATCACAGATCCATCTTCAAAAATGCAAGTGAATTTCAGCTACATTAACTTATTCATTATCCCAAAACATGGCCTATTCTATAAGGTGTTTTCTGAATTAATATATTAATGGGAAAATTTTACATTAAAGGTAGATAAATAAAATCAATATCTATACATATGAATTGGATAAACAAAGACTGTGTTTTGCCAAAAAACAATTAAGAAGTGTATTTCTAGAAGGTAACATTTTTTATGCTAAGCAGTCATTGCAATTACAGTGTTAAATATCAATAGTAATTAATAGTAATAAATAAGATTAAATATTCACTTATCTTCTCTCTACTCTGAGTTTTATTATCAAGTCTCATGATGAGTGTATGTAATCTCTACAAATCTCAGAGTTGAAACAAGACAAGTGAATCTGACAGTTGAATTGACTTTAATGGACTGACTAGAAAAATCACAAGAGAAATGCCTAAGGAATATATAACCTATTCTAATGTAGAATTTTATACAGATTATCAGATGTTAATTCATTTCTGTTAGTCAAAGTATTTTACTGCTTTAGCCATTAAATGTTGCCATCCTGCTGACTGAGATAAGGTAGTTGTACCAGTTCCAGATTTATTGCAGGTTTTAAATTAAAAGTCATCCTTCTTCTAGACTGGTTGTCAATCAAAGCTAGGGAGTCCAGTCTGCCCTGCTATTTAACCCATAGTTAGAAGGAGAAGAGATAGATTCATACCTTTCCCAAGTGTATTCATATAAGAGTGAATACAATGTCTTCAGTGACTGAAATTAGAATTTGTTTTTCATTCGTTCATTCAATTAATTCACTGATTTAATTTAATTCCTTTTTTAGACATAGAGATGAATATATAAGAATGAATGCATGATATGTAATTTATTTTCTTTCAGAAAAACCACAAATCTAACACTGATTTTTGCTGAGGCAAATTAATCAAGATTAAAAATAAAATACAAACAAAAAAGAAAAAAATGATCAAGCAAATCTAAACCATAAAATAGTAATCGACCAGGCCAAACATTAGGAAAAACTTGCATAATTATTGAAAGCTGTTGGCACATTTCATACATTTCCAATTTCTTGTTGGACATCCTTAATTGTTCTTTAATACAAAAAATCTGATTACCTCATCCAATCATACTTTCTTCTTCTTCTTCTTCTTCTTCTTCTTCTTTTTTTGCTTCCACTTTTCCATGCAATGATGCAATGCTGCCTGTGGGTCATTTGCCAAGAAAAATAATCTTCCTTTGACACCTCAAATCAAACAAAGTTTGCTGAAAGTTTGCTGATGTCAGGGTGTGGTGGGGGTGATTGACAACACCAGTTTTACCTTCTAATGGAAAATTTTGCCAGCACATTTTTATTTTTAATTGTTACACCAATCAACTGAAAAAAATCTAATGTTTGAAGTTAGTCTTACTATAATGTTTATTAATACTGTCTGTATGAAGAATAAGCAAGATTGTGAGAATCGACAGATAGATAAATAGATACTAACAGAATAAGATAGATAGTTAGATAGATAGATAGATAGATAGATAGATACTAACACAATGAGATAGATAGATAGATAGATAGATAGATAGATAGATAGATAGATACTAACACAATGAGATAGATAGATAGATAGATAGATAGATAGATAGATAGATAGATAGATAGATAGATACTAACACAATGAGATAGATAGATAGATAGATAGATAGATAGATAGATAGATAGATAGATAGATACTAACACAATGAGATAGATAGATAGATAGATAGATAGATAGATAGATAGATAGATAGATAGATAGATAGATACTAACACAATGAGATAGATAGATAGATACTAACAGAATGAGATAGATAAATAGATGGATAGATAGATACTAACAGAATGAGATAGATAGATACTAACAGAATGAGATAGATAAATAAAAAGGTACTAACAGAATGAGATAGATAGATAGATAGATAGATAGATAGATAGATAGATAGATAGATAGATACTAACAGAATGAGATAGATAAATAGATGGATAGATAGATACTAACAGAATGAGATAGATAGATACTAACAGAATGAGATAGATAGATACTAACAGAATGAGATAGATAAATAAAAAGGTACTAACAGAATGAGATAGATAGATAGATAGATAGATAGATAGATAGATAGATAGATAGATAGATAGATAGATAGATAGATGAAGAGAGTGAGATTGATAGATATATGTATAGATAGATAATTAATAGGCTGAGAATATCAATATTCCTAATTGTGTATTTGGGCAGCAATCCCTCTTTTATATAAGTTTCATTAAATGCAACTGACAAGGTACTGCAAATAAGCTTTTTATTTATTTTTTTGTGTTCATTTAAGTTTTTTCTTTTATGGATATAAATTGTGTAAAAAATGCCCAAATATTCTCTCTCTCTCTCTCTCTCTCTCTCTATATCTATATATATATATATATATATATATATATATATATATATATATATATATATATATAGGATTAATACAAATATAAAATTTGTCACTTGACTGATTGATGTTATATTCAACATCCTGACTACAGTATTTTGTCATTATATAAACCTTTTTTGTAATTATTCAGTCCACTCTTCAGGAGGCATCAGAAATTGTCTGCCAATTTATTAGTTTTCATTATTTTTATATTGAGTTAAAAATAATTTTTGGACTTTTATTGGCGTTATGTTGATTTTTTTCTTCTTTGTGTGTGTGTGAGTGTGTGTGTTTATGCCTCTACGTGTGTATGTGCACATATGTAGAATATATATATATATATATATATATATGTATATATATATATATATATATATATATATATATATATATATATATGCATTACTTCAAGCATTACTTTTAGTCAATATTATTTTTGAGTAGATGCGTGATTTTTTTAAATAGTGTGTATTACACCTACCAGTCTACCAAAAACTTAATAAAGAAAATGTACTTCTCTCCAGCAGGCTTTGAACCTGCATCAGCCTTTGTAGGAGAAACCACCAGTTGATGCACGCACGCACACACACACACACACACACACACACACACACACACATATTATATTTTATATGCACAGTACTTATTGGAAAGCGCTCAATATCATCATAGAGCTAATATAATAAGTTGTATAGATATGAGTTTGTTACCCTGGGTTTCACACTTTTGCAATCATCAGACAAACTGATTTATTTTTTAAGATTGGATCTATTTATGCTTGTCTGACTAAGTTTGGTAGTGAGAAGGGGAATCTGCTTCTGTGTTTGTTTGGGGTGGTACTATCATATGCATAGTATAGTAGGTTCAGTTGGACACTGTCTGTGAGAATAAGAGCACCATGATGCAATTCACTCCACCTGAAATTTGGAAATGACATGCTGTACTGCTTGGCATTCACACTGGAAGATCCAATACAAACATTTCAGAGTGTTTGGGTGTCAATCCGGAGACAGTGCAAAGGATTCAGAAAGAGTTGGATGAGTCTAATGGTGATTACAAATGTACAGCAGCTTGGAAAACTCACTCTTATCAGTCTGATCAGAAAAGAATTTTTTGGTTTGGTTCTCAGACTCAACATGGAGGCCTACATCAAGTGCCTTGAGGAGCTAGTGCTGCTTTAGGTTAAGAGGATGACTGCTAGAAGACCCTATGTCTGTCAAAAGGACTCTGCACCATGCCACACAGACAGGATAACTCAGTCATGATTGTCAGATAATGTCTGCAACCACATCAAACCTTACATCTGGCCACCTAACTCCCTAGACTGCAACCCTCTCAATTATTATGTGTGGGGTGCAGTTGAATGAGAGGCCAACAAAACGACTTCTAACACCAAAGATGAAGACAAGGATTAGAGCAGTAATTACCAACTTAAAGAAGGAAACTGTTCTGAAGAGTTGCAGGAGATTCCAAAGTCGTCTAGAGGCTGTGATTGAAGACAATGGTGATTTTATTGAATTAATTTACTATTTAGTATTTCAAGATATTTTTGTGTAACTTTGGTAAATATACCTGTTAAAATGAGATGTCAGTGCTATTTTCATTTTGCACAATTTAGACAACTTATCCATCGCACCCAGTATATATATATATATATATATATATATATATATATATATATATATATATATGTTTTGAAGAAAATAAAATAATAAAAATTAAAATTTTCAGACACACTGGGCTGTATATTAATATTTTTGGTTTTTTCTTTTATTATTTCAATATATATATATATATATATATATATATATATATACACACACACACATATATATATACACACACACACACACATATACACTCACACACATACTGCTCAAAATTTACACTGATACATTCTTTTTGTTGTAATTGTTTTAATATCAATTTTTTTTTCATTTATATTTGTTTTGCAAAACTGAAAGCCCACATCAGCCACAAGAACTGCTCAGATCTATAAATACTATTTCCCTTTTTTGTTCTACATAAATGACATGCCTTCTGAAATGGACTTTTCAACCATCGCAGTTCCCTTTCCTCACCCCTCTAAAGAAAGGGTGTCTGTTTCATCTTCAGACATAAAAGTCAAGTTTTTTCACACTTGATGTTTTTGGAAACTCCTCCAGTACCAGTAATACATCCTTTTCTTTCTTTTTATCAACTTCTTGAACTTGTGTCGGATTTCTTTGCCTTTTTTTTTGTCTTTTATTGGATTTCTTTCTCCAGTTGATGATTTTTGAACTGAGAAAAATCAGTCTCTCTGATTAGACACTATTTTAGAAACTTCAGAGCTTTCCAAAGAATTACAAAACAATTGTTTTTTCTTTTAATGCAACATTCTGAAAAAACAAATAAAGATACAAGTGGGGAAAATGTGGGAAGTAATGAAAATACTTCATCTCAAAATTTCAGACAACAAATCATATGCAATGTATGCGTTGAACAATGTGTTACAGGATCCTTGCTCAACTTTTATTCAATTAGTTGCTTTTTTTGGTTAAGCACTTTGGGTAAAACCTAATAGAGATCTTGATTAACCTATCTCTATGGGTTTTGAATTGAGAGTTGTCCTTCTCCTAGACTGGTTGCTAACCATGGCTAAAGCCCACTCTACCCTGTTATTTAACCCATAGCTAGAGGGAGTATTTGTTATTTGTTCATTCTTGTCAATATAGGCTTCCTTTTTCTTGCTGGTTATGTCCAGTTCTTTGTTAATCTTATCTCAGTTCCTAGAAGTCGTAAGTTCAATCTCAGCAATAGTCAGTCTGGGTGTCATAGAAAAATAAAAAAATCTGTGTGCTTTTTATTTTATCTGTTTACTTCTGTTAAAACAACACATGCACATAAAAACACATTCTCACATGCATATACATAGATATGCAAATAGTATAATTGGTACAGAAAACAAAATTGCAGAGCTGAGTTCAAATTCCAGTTGATTCTGTTTCATTCACTTTTCAATTAATACTCTTGAAAAAGGTATGAATCCATTTCCTCTAGCTATGGGTTAAACAGCTGGGCAGACTTGGCTCTCAGGTTTCATTATGGCAGCTGGTCTAAGAGTAGGCAAACTCCAAATTCAAACCTGAAGTGGTCTGTTTGAAGATTTAGTGGCACACTAAATCATTTCTCTGTTATCAATTCTTCTGAAAAATGTGGCTGGTTCTAGCCAAGACTTCACTACTATTATCAAAATCATCTGAGATGGGGGGGTAGTCTAGTGCTTCAGTTTTCAACTAAATTGTTGGGCCCCCCGAAATCAAAATTGAAAAATAAATTCTTTTCTGCTTCAGTTTAAATCTGGGAAACCACTTTATATATGATATCACTTGTCAGGTGCAGATATTTAAATTAATTTGAATTCTAACATTCCTAAAAGGTGTAGCCAACAAAATCTTGTCTACCATACTGACAACACCTAGTTCTTGGTAATGACTGAGACAGTTAAAAATAAAAAAAATGAACTTTGAAAAGTTTAGGCAATTTTGATGCAGATGTACAACATCTTATTGAAAAGTTGAAAAAAATACAATAGACAAACCTTATGAGTTGAATTCTGTAAAACTTTTTGCAATGAATTATTGCTATCTAATATATATATATATATATATATATATATATATATATATATATATATATAGGAGGAAGAGGTTATAGTTATTCCAATGAGAAAAATGTATATTTTAAAGAGAGAAAAAGCTGCAAACATTTTTTATTACAATTTTTTTTATATACTTTATTCTATATATTTTGCTACACACGTTTTGGGTTGTGACCTTCATCAGGCAAAGAATGGTTATTTCCACATATTATTTAAAGGAATGCATTTTTTCTTCCTATGTTAAATTTTTTTAACCATTATCTTTTTTGTGTAGTCATCTGAATCCATCTTGGACCATCTGATAAATGTTCCTTTGCTTGTGGGGTAATAAAACAATTAAATTTGGTCAAAGAAAAGGAAAGAAAGGAAGATGACTTTGTTCTTATCTTTTTATTCCCCTGTGTATCTTTTCGCCTATATATATATATATATATATATATATATATGACATCACACATTATGAAATGGACAAAGTCTGACAATTATTTTAAGACATTTTGTATGTTTATACATTCTTTTTTTATAGATACAAATATTTAAGTAAATGTTCTGTTTATAATACACAGTATTAATGACATTTACTAGCCTGAATGTCCAAGAAATTTTCATAGAAGCAGAGCATTTACTTAAATATTTGTATCTATATAAAAAAAAACATATGAACAAAAAAATGTCTTAATATATATATATATATATATATATATATATATATATATATATATAATTTGGTTTGTTTTTTTTTATGGCATATCAACCTAAATGGATTATTTAATGCTGACAAGACTTTTATTGCTTGTTCCAAAAAAGTATTGCTGGTAATATTTTTTTTTATCAAAAATTCATTGCTGGTAATTTTTTTTTTTCAAAAATGTATTACTGGCAATATTTTTTCCAAAAAGAGTATTAATAGTAATATTTCTTTTAAAAAAATTATTGCTGGTAATATTTTTTTTATCAAAACTTCATTGCTGGTAATAATTTTTACAAAATGTATTATTGATATTAAAACCTATTTTTACAATTTCATAGTATTTTGAATCCCAGTTTTGGGGTTAATTATTTGTCTGTAGCTTGGAACCTAACAGATGCTACCACCTCAGGTCAGAGTAGACCTGGGAGTACCAACAATTAAGAGATAGTTCCATACTCCTCAAAACCTCTTGATCAGAGACCTTGCTGTTGGATGTAGTTTATCGTCTTACCCAGAATGTTATATATATATATATATATATATATATATATATATATATGTAGCATATTTCAGCAGAAAATGTTCTTCAAAGCAAATTGTGATAAAAGAGTCAGCATCCTCAAATATATATAAATAAAAAAAATGGAAAAAAATCACACGTTACACCCTGTCTATGTCACATTCACAACACTCACCATTTGTCTCTACCTACCCTGACGATGACTTAAAAATGTCAAAAGCTTGTAAAATATTTCTTCTGAAATGAACATCAAACAATTTCCAATGGAATTTCCTCCTTGTCTGAGAAGGATCATTTGTAATTTATTAATCAGTAAAATTAATCGACACAAATTGTCTGTTGTCTTTAATAATTATGTATACATATATATATATATATATAGACAGAGAAAGAGAGAGAGAAAAAAAATGCTTGCTGTTAAATTAAGCTAATACCTAAGTAAGTAATCATGCCTCAAGAAGAAGTCAATATTTTTTTCAAATGCTTTTGTCTGAATTAATTAACTTTGAGTGTTTACATTGGAGGTCATCACTAATTTTGTCCTTGTTAAGAATTTGTTTTTTCTTGATCCTCTGACATGAACAGTTGGGAAAGCAATATATGATATTTCAATATTTGGGAGACAAGTTATAATCAAGCCTGATTAAAAAGAAATAACAAAAAAAAAAAGGAGTAAAAGGTTATATAAAGCTGTTAGTCTTAATCTCTGCAGATAGTTTTCCCCATGCCTTTATAGTTTTTGATTCTGTAAGCAAAGACAAATACTGATTTCTCCAGGAATAAGAACACTGTGCTACACTTTTCTTTTAAAAAAGGTTGGTTTACCCTGGAATTCACTATTCAAATCCTGGTTTCTTATCTAAATGTGTGATCTGCACTGATAAAAATCAATATTTTTTCTTGGTTCAATGTATAACATCTTTGGTTTGTCATTTGTACACATATTGATTACCATATTTTTTCATAACTGAAGACACACTGGGGTATAAAACATAATCTTATTTCAATGACAATGTTTTGGAAAAATAAAGTTACCATCATCTTTGAAAGATTTTTATTAAACAAAAATGTCTGTCTGATATTTTAAAAATTCGTTTCTGCTGTTCTAAACACAAAAGAGCTGCAAGCATCAAAATAAAGTAAATACTAAAAAAGGCTTTACTGCTACTTAATTTTATTCAAAAACTCCAAAATCCTTTTTCCTTTCATTATTGCATGGAACAGGAGAGAATGTCATTGTAATGCCTTAATAAACCTAATATCAGTAGCAGCGCTTCAACATATCAGCAGCAGCAACCCTGGGAGTATAAAACATGTGAACCCTTAAGTAGCTCTCTCTTCCAGATTTTCCTCTTTCAAACTATGTGACATGACCATTTCATGCAAGGCTGTGAATGCTTCACCTACAAACTCATTAACACAGTAAGTCCCATTCAAATATATTCAAGAACTTTTCCTTGTGTATGCAATTTACTTCTAGGAAAAGAAACTTGTTTTAAACTTTCTTTTTATTTTAATTTTGTTTAGTAAATGTTATCTTGCATTGCAAATCAGTTGGTCTGTTATTTTGTGCATGTACCCTTTTTCACCACCATCATCTCATGTACTATAAAATAATAATAAGAAACCTTACACATTTAATTTTGAAGTAGCCAACACACTAAATAATCTTGATTGCCATCAGTTCTTACTGATGTCACATTACTTAAATGACTTAATCATTTTTTCCACTGAATTCTTTGCCCACAGGTACAAGTGTCAGTCTTTTCTTTTGTCCAGTTTAAATACTAAGTAGGTCTTTGCATTTCATGAACTGATAACATCACAATATTCAACTAGTAAAATTTACTAAACTATTTTAATATGGAATCTTCTTTGCTTTAAATATATTTTTAGAAATGAATAGTTCTTGTCTTGTCTAATCCACAAGCAATTTATTGAGTTTATTTTTGAGACCTTGCCATTTCACTTTTTTCCCTTGGAAATTGCATTAATCACTTTTATTTATACCTGGTGTATAGAATGCAAACAGATATTGACATCAAATTTTGAGGCAAAATATTGCATTTATACATAAAAAGATATGATAATAAGCAATAGGGAAATCAAAATTACCTACTGTATGTATATATATATATATATATATATATATATATATAAGTGAACATTGAAGTCAACACTTAGAGGCAACAGGCTGTTTCATGCAGGACACAATTGTCAGGCCACCTAACAATTGCATCCAGCATGAAACAGCCTGTCGCCTCTGAGTGTTGACTTCAATTTTCACTTTTTTATATTTATATTTATATATGCTCTATCTCTGATATTGAGCACTTTATCCCATAAATATAGCACACCTTAAAACTATATTTCTTCATATATATATATATATATATATATATATATATATATATATATATATATATATATATATATATATATATATATATATATATATATATATATATATATATATATATATATATATATATATATATATATATATATATATATTCAAGCATGTTTAGTTAAATAATTTAGACATATTATGTCTATTTATTTTAGATATAATCCTTTCAAGTCCACACATTAATTTCTTGGTGGCTGTAGAAAACTGATCAAGAAAAATTTCAAAATTTTCTTTAAAATAATTTTTACTTACCCAAGAAGTTTCAATCACATCTGAGACCATTTTCAGGGGTTGTATATCTATGGATATGTTATGCATTAACACCATAAATTAAAAGTAAAAGGGGGTAACTTTTGTGATATTTTTAAAGATTTTTTTAATTGTAGTATTTTAATTTAGTGTGTTTTTATATAACACTTTGCTGCTACAATTATTTAAGAACTTTGTTGCTATACTTGCAGTTGACTTTATTTATTTTGGGCTGAAATTCTCTTATATAAATGACTTCCAGAATTTTAAATTTTTGCTTATTATTATCTTGATGATGTATTTTTCCTAATACCTGTCTAAACTGTGAATAAGGACATGAGTGTTGTTTTAAATGTTCTGAGATTGAACCATGATCAATCAAGTGAAAGAAACATAAGCTTTCTCATCATCATTGTTGTTGTAAAAGCAATATACCTATTAACATTTTTATCAGAGATGCAATCTCACAAAGGAGATTTCAATTGATATATGATGTTGGTCTTTTGCAAGAGTATAGCAACAAAGTTCTCAAATGTTTGTAGCAGCAAAAAATACTAAATTAAAATACTTTTATTGTTTTGAATTTACAGTGTTAATGCATAACACATCCATAGATGAAGATAGTCTCAGATGAGATTGAAAGTACTTGGGTAAGTAAAATTATTTGAAAGGAAATTTGGTCATTTTTCTTGGTCAATTTTTTGCAGCCACCAAGAAATTAATGTGTCAACTTGAAAGGTTTAAAACTAAAATAAGTAGACATAATACATCTAAATAATTTAACTAACCATGCTTGAATGAAAATATGCTGTATATATATATATATATATATATATATATATATATATATATATATTTGGTTGGATAGATGTGAGTTTGTGACCCTGGGTTTCACGCTTTAGCGATCGTCAGACAAACTGATTACTGTTTTAAAAAATTTGGGTTTATGTTAGCTCTATCTCTGATATTGAGCGCTTTCTAATAAGTACCGCGCATATAATATATAAATAATTATACATATATATATATTTATTTATATTTATATTCACTTTTCACATATATATATATATATATATACATATGAAGAAATATACTCTTAAGGTGTGCTATATTTATGGGATAAAGTGCCTTATCAGATAGAGTGTGCATAAATATAAAAGTGAACATTGAAGTTAACACTTAGAGGTGACCGACTGTTTCATGCTAGATGCAATCGTCAGGCCTGATGACTGCATCTACCATGAAACAACCTGTCGCCTTTAAATGTTGACTATATATATATATATATATATATATATATATATTTGTGTTTCATAACAAAATTAACATGAAAACTTTGGTCGTATTTAACCAAAACTTGTTACACCCCTGGATTAATCTCCAACTATTCAAATGTAATGTCAGCCAACATCTCCAGTTTCCTTGATCTATCCTCTATCCTTCTCCTCATCCTCTCCTCTATCATTCCTATCTGCTCTCACTCCAAATCCTCTGTAAGCCCTTGCATGCTAGTTGCTTCCCGCCTTGCTAAAAATTATATATATATATATATATATATATATATACACCAGGGGTGTAACAAAGTTCTTCTGAAGATCAAGATTCTGATCTTTAGTTAGATTTGAGTAAATCAGATGTGTTGAGAACTTTTCAGCAGTCCTTTATCTAAGTTATATTTTTCCAGAATATGTCTCAACTGCAAACTGACACCAGAAAAATAGAAACAAACTTAATGTTGAAAAAAAAATTTATTTTTAAAGTAAGATAACATCAGATAACATATATTTTGAATTTTTAGAAATTTATTTGAAAATATAGATTTTTTTTATTTTTAAAAACAAAGAACAATAGATATTTCTAATTTTGACAATTTCTAGTAGAGCAAGTAAAACATATGGATATGTATGCATAATGTAATTAATTGTATTTGATAATGATTATTTTTTTAATAACTGTCACCTATACTTACCCACAACACACACACACTCTTCTCACCTGTGGAATTCCCTTCCGATTTCTTGCTTCCCTGCCAACTACAATCTTCAAAAATGTAAATACGATGCCAATCGCCATCTTCTGTCTTTCTGAATCCTATTCCTTTAGTGTTCTTTTCCTCATTTTCTCTTCACTAAAATATTCTCTTTCTCTTTCACTCCCTGCAATCCTTTGCATCTGTATGACATTGTCACTAAAGGTATAGTCAAAAGCACTCGGAATTACAGAACATTTGGACAGTTTCTACACACTCAGAGACCAGAAAAGAAAACACTTTTCAAACAAAAAAGATAAAAAATGTGTGTGTGTGTGCATGAATCAAGCTTCATCATTTCCATTTCTGGCAATCTGCTTTCACAGGCTTTCCTATCTTCTTGTATTTGAATCTCTCAAGTCATGGCAAACAAAGATTTTTTTGCTGAGAGTGGGGATTCATTTTCTTTGTCACTCATCCAGTATCTGATGAGGTTCATACAAGAAAGGTAGACCTTTATCAAAATGATTACAGGAGCAGCAAATCTTGCAGACAAAGCAAGCACCTACTTTTCTCTTCTTTCATCCTGCAGTGTCATTCAATAAAAGGAGTTTATCTAGTAGTTAGTTCCTCAGGAGGTGAGGCCCTTTTGTAAGGATTCCTTTATATCTCAGTCTACAGTAGGGACAAATTTCTCTGCTAATTAGATCCCTGTTGGTCAAATAGGAAGATAAACTGTCCATGCCATGTGACCCCACCACATGGTATGGACACGCCTTTTTCAGTATAGCCACAAAGCTTGTGACCCTGGCTGACTAGAAAATCTTGGTGTTCATGATGAAGTCATTCCAGTGCATACTGAGAGGAATGTAAAAACAATTCTGATATAATAGAATAAAGATGGTCTACAAAGTGCTATCATATGTTGATGGACAGTTGTTTGTTTGTGTCAACCGTGAGGTTTTTATTCCTGCAAACACATTTGTACAGAGTTTATTCTAAGATTACTTTGCCTTCATCTCCCTTTCATCCACCTTTTTGTTCCAGCTTAGCATCAGAAAATATGAAGTAAATGAAGTTCTGGACTACTTCCAGCTTCCTAAGTCTAATGAAAATTGATAGTAAGTGATAAAGTTACAGAAGAGATGGATGATATAGACAACATGTATATCTGAATATGTAAAAATAGATGTCTATTCAACTTGAATTGAATCCAAGCACACACCAGGATCACAATACAACTGGTCAGAGAGCTGTTTTCAAATAACAAGCTTGTTGCCACTCACTCAGCAGCTGACCTCCAGAAGTTAACCTCATACTCTACAACAGCTACAGTTCTGTTTGGCATGGATGTCAGCAAAAAAAAAAAAAAAAAGCATTATCCTCTATGTCTTCTTCTATCAATCTATAGCTGAACAGGAATAGGGATCTTTATTTTCCTACATTAAGTTTCTCTCTGTCTTCCTTGACTATCAGAGAGTTTATTTCTAAAATACAACAAATTGAAATTCTATTTAAACAAGTTTAAAAGAAATTATGCAATTTAAAATGAATCTTTTCATTTACATTTTTCAGTCATACACTTCTGAACTTTTATTATTGCTTCCTTTATTTCTGTCCATAAATTACAAAAGGACAGAAATATTATTAGAAACTTATTTTCATAGAAATGCGACCAGTTTAATGTGTTGGCTTCTTCTGTAATTAAAATATAAAGTCTCTACAAGAAATAATGGTAGTGAAATAATACATGCACAAAATAACAGAGACCAATTGATTTGCAATGCAAGAAAACATTTATTAAACAAAAATAACAAAAGGAAATTTTAAGAGTTCTTTACCTAGAAATAAATGGAATACACAATGAAAATTATTAATTTATTTGGGTGTGAAGTATCCACAGCCTGTGTAAGTGGGTGAAGTATCTGCAGCCCTTTTCTGTTTTGGTGTGAAAGTTGATGGGACACACTTCAAAAGGAGGAAAAACAAGAAAAAGAGAGTTACTTAAGGGTTTGCCTCTGCTGCTGCTGCTGCTGATAATATATTTATTAAAGACACTAAACCAGCAGAACAAGCAATTTTTGTTTGCAGTATTTTCTATTTCATGCAATATTCTGACAATTTATCTATTAAGACTTTTCCTCTTAAGCTTATGAAACACTCTACAAATGGTATCGTTTGATGATCTTTTACTCTTCTGAAAGATTTAAAATGCTAGTGGTCACGTTCTTCTTGACTTTGCCTTTCATAATTGACAACAGATGGTTGTCCATTTCTAGATTTTATTTCATAAGACAAGTCATCACTATTAAATTGTTCACTTTTAGATAGCATCATTAGATATTTAATTTCTTTCTTTCTTCTCAAATTCTGCAATAAACCTCAATGGTTTTGAGAATCAGTCTATTGCCTAGTTCCCACTCCTCTCTGGTCTTTTGAAAACAGGAGAAAATGTTAAGCATTTGGTTTCCAATTTCTTCTAAAATCTATTATCAAGGCACAGAGGACGAAACACATCAGATAAGACAACTTTTCCTTTTGTCTTTATTCATATTGTCCTTTTACAGATATAGTATATCTGAAATTCATATATATATATATATATATATATATATATATATATATATATATATGTTAATACCTATACTCTGGCAATGTGAAAAAAAGCTGGGTAATAAAATTTGTAAATAAAAGTATATTTGAACAGCCTGATATCAGGCAAAAAATTCAGTAAAAAAAGAAAAGACTAAAGACATCTGTGTTGGTCGAAAATAATCAATCAGCACTGCAATGCCTAGTCAAAAGAAAAAACACCAACTGAGTAAATTGAGTAAAAACATAAAAATGCTCAATATACTAAGTAAAGCAAAATCCTGAACATCCATTGGGTGAAACCTTGGTAGGTAAGTTCTGGCTCATATATATATATATATATATATATATATATATATATATATATATATATATATATAATCTTATTGATTGCTGTTAGTTATAGGGAATGATAATAGCCATGGAAGAGCAATTTGGGAATAGGCTCAATTACCCACTCTTTTGCCAACCATCATGATATCCCAGTAACAAAATATTTGATCAAGTTATCTAATTACAGGACAGAGTTCAGAGAGAACCTCTTCCAAAAATATTCAAATAAATTGACAAATGACTCTGCATGCCACAAGTTGGTCTGTATAAGCAACAATTATATTCAAATTCCTATGACTTGCTCCACCATGTCACTGAGCATGTATTTGGTAGAAAGTAATCAAGTACATGTGTATCTTAGATTTCAAATATATCAGTTGAAAAGATTTTAAATTTGTTTTTTGATATGCCTCTGTGAACAGGCAAAGCCACACTCTATCTCTCTCTGTTTGAGATCAACCAACACTGACAACAACAACTGGCCATAGGTTTGGAAGGATTATGAGATGTAACCTGAAAGATAATTCCCATTCATAATAGGTACCAACTTACCAAAGGTTGAGACATTTGTCCAAATGGAAAGATTCTCTCCTCTCCATATCAATCCTTGAATGCTTGTTCCATTTTTTTTCTCTGCTCTTTTGCTTCGCTATAATATAATTTGTATGTAGTTGAGTCTTTTACACACACACACACACACATATATATATATATATATATAATCTTAACTATTTCCTATCTCCAGTGTTTAAAAATAAAATAAATTACCTGAATGATAGTTTAGTTTTCTCTTGCCTTTTTTTTTTATTTTTAAGTGACAACACAACTTAAAGTATATTAAAAGCTAAATAAGTAGTTAAAATTCTTCAAGAAATGGCAGATACATAATTAACTGGCCCTACCTGAATACATGCACTTGAATCACATGTACTCTTAATTTAATTCTATAATTGTAATGGCTCCGCTTACACTCCGAAATATTATTTACTATTTTTTTATTTTTTATATTTTTTTCTATAGTAATAGATAGGTTCACCTGTCACATGATTCACATTCCTTCCCCATCTTTTGAACAGGGGAAGAGGTTTAGGAGTGGGTTTCCAGCTCTTTTTGAAGCCTTCTCATTTTCTTTCACTTTGCATCTTAGTGGCATTATTGCCTTGCTTGGGGTGAAATGATTAAAACAATATAATACATAAAATAAGAATTTATATTTGGTAAAAATTACCACATATAAACTTTATTTTTGCAGGAAGTCTGATCTAGCTAGCCTTATCATTTGTTAAACTTTTATTGGCTGTTGGATGTCTGAAAGAAAGGTTGATCAGATGACTGGGCAAGATCAGGCAAGTAAACCCCTTGTTTTAATGGATGGGAATAGTAATTTGCATGCTTTTTAAAAAAATCATCTCAATGTGCTGAAGAGTTTTCAGTTAAGTAAAACTCAAACACCCTGTGATTGACAGACATTCTACAACTGTTGTAGAGGAACTGGCCTCTACTCAGAAGGCTCTGTCAATCACTAGCAGAGTCACAATTAACATGGAATCCCTCTATCTTTGCAAATGTTCATCCACAAAATCAAGTCATGGCTTTAAAGTGAGCATAGGTTTTTCTTCTTTATGTGTCATATACCTTCAGGACATAGGTGATCATGGCTCTCCACAACTTCCTGTCCCTTGTAGCTCTTAATAAACTTTGTCGTTCTCTTATATGTCCTAAGCCCTATTC
>CAHIKZ030001313.1:132500-207500 GCA_903632075.3 Acanthosepion pharaonis
ATATATATATATATATATATATATATATATATATATGTTAAGCTAGACCAACATGTCAGGCTGCGAGTGTTGGATTTTTCCTCGACTATTTATATATATGGGTCAATGGTGCATACACTCGTTGCCTGACAATTGCATCAAGCATGAAACAGCCTGTCACCTCTGAGTGGTGACTTCAATGTTCACTTTTATATTTATATTTACATATGCTCTATCTCTGATATTGAAACACTTTATACCATAAATATAGCACACCTTAAAACTATATTTCTTCATATATATATTTATATATATATATATATATATATATATATATATATATATATATATATATATATGCAGCAATGGAGCAAGATCTAACAAGCTGATTTCACAGCCCATTATCGGTGTGTAGTGAATTGGGCATGGCACACTTGTGGCCTTTTGCCAGACTAATCTAAACTTAATAAAAGTGATGAAACAAGACCAGTATCATCAGTTAAAATTTATTTATAAAAATAAATGCTACCTATTCAACAACTTCAACCACAAGGCTAACCCAGTGTTACCATTCCCCAATCCTTGACACCATAGATTGGTGTTTGAGATCAGATAAAAAGCTAGAACTTTAAAAGCTGATTTTCAAGAGAGGCAGATTCTTGCTTTTTTTTTTGCTTTTTTACAGTGATGTTCACTCTGTAGAAGACTCAGGGACCCCTCAAGGTAGAGGTTTACAGTAAGATACAGTTTATATGGATAAGAGGGGCAGATAACAGTTAACCCTAGACTTGAACAGGTTAAGAGTGTAGTGAGCGGGGAAATATCCTCTTGGGAGTTGGTTCCACAGAGCAGTGGTTCATGGGAAAAAGCTGTTCAAGTACTTACTTTTCAACAATGGTATACGGAGGGGATGTGGGTGGGGTTTGCTACAATGTGAGTTATATGGCAGGTCATGGCCATGAAGGTTAGGACTGCTTTGAGGATTGGGTGTAACCCAGTTTTCTTCCTCTTCTATGTGCCATGTCTCTTCTGAACATGGACAATCATGACTCTCCACAACTTCCCTTCCTTTGTAGCTCTTATTAACAGTTGTCTTTTTACTATACCTTCCACCCAGCATCCAAAAGCTAATCAGTTTGGTTGATCGCAGGTTGCCTATGTCTTTTTTGCCTTCACTCTATCCTGTAAGTGTCAAATTGTTCAAGCCCTCCTCCCTCTTTATATGTCCAAGACATTTCAGTGCACTTTTCTTTATATTTTTTTAAAAACATCCTCATTGCTTACATCCATTATCCATGATATTCTCAGCATCCTTCTGTAGAACCACATTTCTGTTACCTCCAGTTTTCTCTTCATCTCTGAGTAAATTGTCCAGCATTCACTACCATTTAGGAGGACTGATATTACATAGGAGTTTGTCACTCTTTTCTTTCTTTCTACTTACTTTTAATTCCCTCATTTGGCCTTATGCCAAACAAAATCAAGTCAAGTAGATATCTAGGTATATTTCTTTTTATTTTAATAAAACTTAATATAAAATAAATATATTTTTAAGAATTTTAACATAAACTTGCAACTTCAATTTTTTCATCAGTGAACTTCCAAAAATTAATCAATGAATAATCAGTACAAGTATCAATTATTCTAACAATGTCAAGAGATTCAGGGACAAACATTTTTCTATCGTTCTTCAACAACTGATATCATGCCATCTTTGATTTTAAAGCCAAAACACTGTACTTTGTCATTACAACATAAATCAACAATTTCCTTGCCTGTGATTGCCTTCATTGCTTTTCTGAATCAATCACAACTCTTTGATCTGAAAACCTTTTTTTTAATATTCCTGCCAAAATTTTACTGCCAGATTCATGGCAACAGCATATTGATGACATCAGACAATTGCATTTAAATTCCAACTGGCTGACAGTTTAAGGAACCACAAGAAACTGTAAAAATTAAAATTTCAAAATCTTATTCTATTAAATTTTCTCTTTTTAATAAGGCACAGATTATCAGGATGCAAAATTTGTATTTTCCTTTTATTATAGTTGTAACATCAAAGTGAATGATACACAGAGAAGAATGAGTGCTTAATATATTTATTTAGCACCAGATGCTGGTGCTGATGGATACATACAAAAAACACAGAACAATAATTTACAAAACAATTAACAAGACAACTTACAAGGAATAGAGGAGAGTCAAATGCCGTATAGCCATATGAAGTAAGATCAGTCCGAATATTAATCAGCTTAGTATCAACTCATTTGTCAACAGTATTTATTGTACGTAATATGTACAAATACGGCACAGGACTGAATTTTCACCAAATTGGGTCCTACCTTTATCTCACAAGATAAATGGATACCTACTTATTAACAATATACATAATAATTGCTATACTCTCCTAAATCTTATTAACACTGCTTCCATAAAACACCTTAATAATCATTGATCCATTGATGGTTCATGCCTATCTACAATATCCAATATTATATTTAGTATTTCTACAAAACATTTTCTATAGAATTTGTTAAAATATAGACTTAAGATTCTATTAGAATATAAAACTTACTGAATCTCTGTCATTCCAAGACAATAAATAAAACACAAAATTTAAACAAGCCTGAAATATTCTTGCTATAAGTATATTTAGACACTCATCTTTTCTATAAACCCTAACCCTACCCTTCTTCTTCTTTAGATGCCATATCACCTCAGGATGTAGGCGATCATGTCTCTCCACAATTTCCTGTTCCTCATAGCTCTTAATAAATTTTATCTCTTTGTTATTTTTCCTAAACCTCTGTCCTTCTTATCTTCAATCTGTCCTGTGAGTATCAAATTTTCCAGGCCTTCTTTCCTCATTATGTACCCTAGAAATTTCAACTGTCTCTTCCTGATGTTAAGTATAAGTTTCCTTCTTATTTCTATTTTCTCTAAAACTTTGTCGTTGCTCACATGTTCACTCCATGCTATCCTCAGCATCTTGCTACAGAACCACATTTCTTTTGTTTCAACTCTGTTCTTAATCTTTGAGGAGATTGTCCAGCATTCATTGCCATATAGAAGAACAGATATCAGTATTCATTTGTTTGTTTCTAAAGAATTGCATAAATTAATAATTGAAGTCAGAGGGTCAAGAAGAAAATGGTAAGAAATATCATTTACAGAAAGATATTTTAGATCTTCAACATTTTCATTGAAGGAATAGCGAGTGTCAGTTCTTTAATAATCTATTATTACTAACTTTGTATTTGAATTTTATTATAATCAGCCTAATTACCTATTCAATTAACTGCCAATTAACAATGGATTAATTAGGTTATCTTAATTATGAGACATGTTTCAGGTTTGGTTCGTTTTGTTATTCTAATGTTCTCTTCTAACAAATTACAAATTATTGCTATCAAAACAAAATAACTAAACAAAATAACTAGTGCACATACAAAAACAGTGTTCACATTATAATTGCCTTTGAGTATTTCTTCAAAAAGGCCAAAAGTGTACTACTTCTTTTATAAGTTCTATGTAGTTTTTCTTAATCGGAATGCAACACTTTCATCTGGTGTGTTCTGTAATTTGTGATTTTGATTGGACAGTTTTCCTTCCACTTAAAATCATTCGATGGATCTTTTGGAATTTTCCATTATTGCTTCTCTATAAAGTAAATATAATATGCATGAACTTTCCCAAAGGATGAAAAAATAGATTTCTCATATTTTAATTCTGGGTACAATTCCAAATGAAACACCAGAAAATTGTGAATTCTTTATGGAAAAGAGTACAAAAATATCTGTAAAAAAAATAAAAGAAAAATAATAATAATTACTATTATTAATAATAATAATAATTATTATAATTATTATTAATAATAATAATAATAATAATAATAATAATAATAATAATAAATAAATAAATGCTATTGTGTAGACCAATAAAAAAAGTTTTTTTAAGTCAAATAAAAGTTCTTTCCCAGAAAAATGAAGTCTCCATTTTCCAACAAACAAAATTTAATTTTATGTTAAGAAATTATTGCCTAGTTTTATATTGAATGGAAATTTAAAAATAAACCTGAATTTTAAAGTATATATTTATCACAGAAAGTTCAATTTATTTTTGTCAAATATTTTGTGAGTTTTAAAATAAATTGTTACATCATTCATAAGAATTTTTCTGGGTTTCAAATAAAGCAAATAACTTGACAAATTTTAAAGAGCTAAAAATAAAGTTTAATTTCCAAATCAAAGCACTTACTGAACAAAAAAAGATTTATTTTTAAAAATAAAAGGTAAAACCTTTCAAACAACTGATGTATCATTTCATTTATTGAAAAGAAAAAAAATAATTCAGATAGAAAATCAAAATGGAATGATAAATAAAGCTATTTCTAAAATTCCACAAATCCCACTTTTCTGAATCTATTCCACAAATAGAGAATTCTTATCTTAAAGAAAAAAAGCAATGAAAGAAAGTTATGTCAAGGTTAAATTTATCAATAATGTTTGGAAAGATTGAAACAACAAAGATCAGGATAATTGTTCAAATGAGGCATTGAATATTGAAATTATTTTATCTTGGAAGTTTATACAATAAAAAAAAATTCAATTACATTCTGACAGTTTTATGATGTTTTACTTATATAAATCCATAATTGAAAAGCAGAAAATGTGATCAAGCACAAATTCATTACCAGAACGAACCTGGGGAATGCTATTCTGCAGCAAGAATCTGGATTGAAAATGAGCCTGAAGAGAGATTGGCTCTATCAGGTTATCTTGCCCTAGACAAACCACTTCAACCATTGCATGTGGTGCCCCCTTCAACCCTAATAGATTACACAACTTGTGACATGATGTTAAAATGAGTTATCTTGTTGAACAGGGTAAAATCAAAGAAAGAAACCATTTACCTCATTCACTGCTGGCTTTTTTCCATAAGCTTCAAATAATCTATACTCTCTTTATATATTTAACTCAGAAGAGTTTTTTTTCTTTTTTTATATTTGATATCACTAACCTCTTAATCTGCAGTAATCATTCCTCTAAGAAGGATTATGCCACTTGGATTTCATTGATATGATTCAGCTTTATGAGAGATAGGAACTAAGGTCATTTAAATGTTAATTAATGCAAGTATTTTAATAAAATATTAATTAATGCAGATATTTTGATAAAATAAACCATCATAGAATAATAGTTTCTTATGAATCTTATTATTTTCTCAGGAGAATTTAGTGCCTTAATGGTTAACAATATGATGAATGGAATCAGTAAATTCAGTTCAATTCCAGTTTGGAATGCTTGCATTTATTTCATGTCACTTCCATTAGAAAAGGCATGAATTCAATTGTCCCTTCAGCTATAGGTAAACATCAGATCAACTGGTGCCCTTAATTTTAAGTGTCAGGCTAGTACCCTAATTCTGTAAAATATTTCCAATCACTACAAACACTGAGACACTTGGATCATTTCAGAAATGAAGACAAATCTTTGACTCTTGTGACAAGGGAAACAGCTTTGCTTTCTTTTATTTCTGAAATTTTTAAATGAATCATTTTCATTATTCAATAGATTTATCACTAAATTGCTTTTGCTATTCTTTTTTTTTAACATAATTTTTGTTTAATATTTTTCACGCTTCCTTAGGAGAATGTTGTATTCAGTTTCTAGAAATCATTTCCTTTTTACTTCTCCAACCAAAACAAGTGTTAAGCAGGCAACAATCACAACTTTACCTGTTGCCTTGTCTTTTTAATCTGTTGTTCTCATTACTAACAGGAATCATTCAATCCTGTGATTCTATTGAACTGGTTGCTTCTAGATGAAAAGCTAAAAAAGAAGAAGAAAAAAAAAAAAATAAGGTAATTCTAAATGCTGTTTGCCCTCCCATGAAAACACTGAAAATAATAAAATTGAAGAAAATTATCTTAATACCTCATATTAAAACTTTAGACAATATAGGAAGACCAAAGAATACATCATCGAAAATGAAATTTATCATTAAACATCTAGAGAAGAGAGGCTGGTTTGGTTTAGTTTGTTTTACAGCATATCAACCTCAATGGGTCATTTAATGCCAACAAGAGAGAATAGGTTGGTTTCATAGCAGTGACACCTAACTCTTAAAAAAGATCAGTTAAAAATCTGTTTTGAAATAAAGTTTACTTAATTTAGATATTTTTCTGAAAACTAAACTAAAATTACTATAAATAATCTCAAAATGGCTGTATATTTGTGCAGTTTCTTCCAACAAAATATGGTCTCTCCATTCTTTGTTTATTTTATTAACTTCATATAAAACAGAAATGAATTGGTGAACATATTGCAATTTTATACATTTTCTCATTGATATAACATGGAATGTTAACATTAGTCCCTTTGAGATGCAGTTCAGGATGAGAAGTGGACAAAAAATAAAAAAGTTAGGAGCAAATTGTATAAATCCAATAGTGAAAGGTTGTTTTGAATGAAAAACATTGTGTGTGTAAAAAAACAACAAAGATGAAATAAAACTTCTACAATATATTTTGAGAATAGGCAATTCCATGTTCTCGTGTTGCCTATAAGACTATTATGTACAGCATGTATGTGTTTTTCTGAAAATTTAACAACTATTCAATGAGATAAGAATGTAAAGATAAAAGTGAATTTTCTTTAAATCTTAAAAGAAAATTTAAAACAATGAGGAATACTGAAATTAAGATCACAAAAACACACACACACATATGTATTTGTGTTTCTTAAAGTAATTAAAGGATTTTTAATACATTAATTCTTATCACTATAAAAGGTACATTCAATGAAAAAATATTTAAGTGACTTCTTGATTACTCTCATATTGTTCTGCTTCCTTAATAATGTTTCTCATTTTTCTTATTCTTTCAAACTCAGTGACACCTGGTACTTTGGTGGCTCTACTGCCTTGCATGGGGTAAAATGATTAAAAAACAGTGAAATTAATATCTGCCAGCTTAGAAGCCAGTAAAAGTCATCCATAATAGATTTTCATGACTTAATGGTAAAAGTCACAGCTGGTCTGAAGGGGGTTTCCAGGTTATAAAGGGAATCCAAGTTCAGTTTCTGTTAACAGGCACATTTTATTTAATAGGACTTTACATTACATTTAGAAGATATTAATTTCACTGTTTAAAAAAATACAAATACCCACTAAATATAATGTTCATATTGGTAAGATATATATATATATATATATGAAGAAATATAGTTTTAAGGTGTGCTATATTTATGGGATAAAGTGCTCAATATCAAAGACATAGCATATGTAAATATAAATATAAAAGTGAACATTGAAGTCAACACTCAGAAGTGATAGGATATATATATATATATATATATATATATATATGCTTAGTAGTAAATAGTAAATTATCTTCAGATTCTACTCTTGACACATTTAGAGTATCTTTGCCTGTCTTTCCACTTAGAACTGAGTCATTATTTTATACACAGACATACATATATATATATATATATATATATATATATATATATATATATATATATATGAAAAGTGTATATAAATATAAATAAATATATATATGTATAATTATTATATATATTATAGTACTTATTAAGCGCTTATATAGAAAGCTAACATATTTGGTTGGATAGATGTGAGTTTGTGAACCCTGGGTTTCACGCTTTAGCGATTGTCTGACGATCGCTAAAGCATGAAACCCAGGGTCACAAACTCACATCTATCCAACTAAATATATATATATATATATATATATATATATATATATATATATACTAGCAGCATGGCCCGGCATTGCCTGTACTAGATTCAAAAATCGTACAACTCATACAGCAATCGCTATCACTTGACTTAAAATATTTTTGCCCTTCCTTGCCTTTAAAGGAGTGCCCTTTGCCCTTGCCTATCTCACACTGCAATTTTTTTCTAAGCTCTATACTAAACATTAAATCTATTATGAAAAAAGAAGTAAACAAAATGAACACAAAACGATCAGCTTTAAAAAAGGACTCATAACTGGAAAAACCGAATGAAAAAAGAATGTTAACAACAAACACTTTTTCACACCCAACCCAGTTCTGCGGAATCAGAATCAACATTGAGTTTAAGCAAGCAAATGAGCCAATTGGAGTAAAGTGCCATGCATATTTAAATTTTTCCAATTGTGACGCATGCAGCTATCGATTTTTTTTGCATGCTAGCATGCTAGTTCACATTCATGTCAGTCAGCTGTTGGCTCTAACACTGGCCAATAGAATCTTCCTGCCTATTCATGGCAGCCAGCTATAGGCTCTCACTCTGGCCAGTACAAAATGGCCGCAAACTACATGAAAACTGCCGTAGAAGCATGTAAAAATTGATTATTTCCACTATCGATTAGAGTTGGGAAATGCAATGTCAGTCTTGGCCTTCCCTCTAACTTGGAGCATGTGCTTGTAAATTTTGGTGCAAATCCGTCAAAAATTGTGGCCTTGCATTCGTTACACACACACACACACCCCCTTTTATATATATATATATATATATATATATATATATATATATATATATATATATAAACATATATATATATATATATATATATATATATATATACATATATATAAACATATATATATATATATATATATATATATTTTATACACATATATATATATATATATATATATATATATATATATATATATATATATATATATATATATATATATATATATATATATACATATATATACATATATATATATATATATATATATATATATATATATATATATATATATATATATATATATATATATATATATATATATATATATATATATATATATATATACTTTATACACATATATGTGCTAATATACCCTCATTGGACCTGTGAAGAATTGCCTTCCTGAAACAAGGCAAAAGAGAAGGTTGGAGGATTCAAGGAAGTGGACAGTGTTGGTTGATGCTACATTGCCAGGGGAGGCAGTTAATGTGTCTGGACCGAGTCCAGATCTACTGTTGATTGATAGGAAGAAACATCTGTTGCTTGGTGAGCTGACGGTGATATGGTTTTAATATCTGACAGTTTTAATGTTCAATGCTGTGTAGCACTGGACATTAAAACAAGACTTTTAAGAATTCTTCACCATCAAAAACCACCCTGTGAGAGCTTGGAGATTATTAATGTGTCTTGATTGTATTTGTATATCACCAATGAATGCCTTTTGAAAAAGCATTGGTCAAAATGATCCTAAAAAAAAATAATGTTTATTTTATCCAAACCTATGTTTTATTTCTGTGGGTACAAGTCCTTGTTTATATACATACATACATACATACAAACATACATACATACATACATAATACTGTTGCCATATATGGTCTGGTGCCCCCCACTGTTCATCTCAATCTTCTCAACAGACTCCAAAGACGTATATACAATTTGATTGTTTCTGACATAATGCGGCTTCCCTCTGTCTTCTCTATAACTATTTTCATGGCATCTGCTCTGATGTGTGATGTGATTTTCACTGGTACTCTGACTACATGAATTTAGATTGGTATCTCTGTCCCACCCTTTTACTGTTGAATCAGTTAAATGTAACCACCTCTTCTATTCCAACAGCTTCTTCTCTCAAACTTCTCGACAATGGAACTCCCTTCCTCTTACTTTCTTCCCTGATAACTATAATCTTCAAAAATTTAAATGTAATGTCAACTGACATCTTCTGTTGCCTTGTTTCCTGTTCCTTGTTTTATCCTTTCCTCCCCCCCCCCGACCTATAACCAGTCCTTTCCCTTACTTAAACTCTCTGTAGCTCCTTGTGTACTAGTGGCACTGCCACCTTGCTTTTGGTGAAATGCTTAATATATATATATATATTAACACGGACTTTTGTCCTTGTTTTGGTGCAAGGAACCTGTCCCGAAACTTTGTAAATATATTTTGATACTCCCTGTATATGTTCCTAACACCAAAACAAGGACAAAAATCCATATAAAATATGCAAATCTTTCCTTTCTGATTTATTAAGTTTAAACAAAGTTTACAGCAGATGATGCTGTGTTGCCATGTTGACAACTTTACATTTGTCATTTGTGTACATTTGTGGTGAGTCTGTCTTCAACGTTTAACATGTGTAGTAGTGAGATAACTGAGAGGTGTTCTGTTTAACAATGGCAAAATATTCATATCATGAGCAGTTAGATATCATTTTTATGTACGTCCATGCGATGGTAATGGGCACAAGGCTACACAGCTGTGTACATCTCATAGTGTTGCATGGTGGGGTACTTCAAGAGCAGCTCCTTTATCTGTATCATTTGCAATGTGTGCAATGTCTCTCATCCTCTGATCATTCAATACAGGAGAACTTTTGTTGATGATTTATTACACAAACTGCCAATTCGTTGTTTGTCTCTTCAGTCTTGTTTTTGGAAACATTTGGAAGAGATGGAATAACAAATTTACACAATCAACATTTGTAGGCATGGTTCAATACAGGCTAGACACCAACATCACTTTATAATTAATGTGTGGGCTGGAATTGTAGGTGAGCGTCTGGTAGGTCCATATGTTCTGCCTGCATATCTTACAGGAGTTGTCTACAGGGACTTTATTTTGAACACACTTCCAAACTTGCTAGAGGATGTACCCCTGCTAATACAAAAATACATGTGGTTCATGCATGATGGGGTTCCAGTACATTTTAGTCACAATGTTCATAATGAACTAGCTGACATCTACCTTTGGATTTTTATCTGTGGGAGCCACCTAAAACAATTGGTTTATGCACAGACATTAATAATGCATTATATGCTTCATAGACATGTCATGGGGACCTGTGAAACCATTTGACATCATATGGAAGTATTTGAAAGGGTTTGCCATCAATGATCTGATGGCTGCATACATATGTAGAAGCAAGAGGAGGACAGTTTGAAGATTTGTTATGAGTTGCTGTATACAATGGTGGCCTTTTTGACATATGATTTATATGGACATTTTATTATGTTTGTGTGTGTGTTTGTCTGTACATATACTGACTTACAATGATCCACAAATTTAACTCCCTCTCTTACAACCAAACTCTAATACTTAAGGAAATATTTTTTACAGTTTTCAACAATTTTGATACTTTCTATAAAAACTTGTATTTCTTCTCACTCATGGATACAAACATAAATTTTACCAAATCTTCTGGGTAAGTAAAAAATATCATATTTAGCATAATTGTCTTTGATTCTGAAATATTTTAATAAAAAATATTAACCACTTTTCTGATGGGCATGAATTTACAAAATATATGTTAAGGCAATTACATGATGGACAGAATTTGTGTTATTCACACTAGAAAGATGTTTACTTTAATGTGGATGGTACAACAGGCTGTCACTTGAGCCACTTCCACTTATTCGAAAAATGATAAACTCAGAAACATTAACAAAATCCGCCACACCTTGTTTGTTAATCAAATATTGATTACAATATGACTTTGAATTCCTTTATATCATTTAAGATATTAAATGAAGGATGGTTTTTGAATAAAATTCTTTAAGAATTCCATTTATTTTATCAATCAAATTTCTTTAATAATGAAAGGTGTGGTATATTTGTTTTTCCATTCATTCATATATACATATATATGTGTGTGTGGGGGAATGTGAAATACATATTTAGGTAGCAGTTTTTCTTTGATATATGTTTCATTAAAAATGATAGATGAAAATTATTTTAAAAGATTTTAGTAATATATATATATATATATATGTATATATATATATATATATATATACATACATACATACATATATATATATATATATATATATAAATATAATATGGTGAGATTCTAACCTGAGTTTCATGCTCATAAACTGAACATTCTAACCATGCAGCCATGTCCCACACTACTCATCTCACCATGACCAATTTGTTAGGAAAGTGACTTTCTGATGTTATAAGTCTGGGGAGGTGATCCCAATCTATGCCACCTTTGGAAAGTACCTGGTTTCACCCAAGCCTTGTGAGTGAAATTGAGGATAGAATTGTTCAACATTGGTTGGGTTAGCACAAAGTCACAAATCATCGTGGTTAAGGGTTTGAGCATATTGGTCTTGTTCAAATTGCAGATCACACCAGATGATACGCTCTCTCCCAGAAACTAAGTTTTGCTCAGCATAGTTATAGTATGGACCACTGTGCGTGTGTTGAGCAAACAGAAATGTGCCTGAACAGACGTCTGCAACAGGGATTGGCTAGCTGTGCCTTTGCAGACAGGTATAGTTGAATATGAGCAGTTAGTCATTATATAAAGTATATTTAGGAAGCAAGTATTCATCCAACCAAGTTTGTTTTTTAAATTCAGCCAACAATGTCTGTCTGTTCAATTTCTTATGATATTCTGCTAATTTTTAAATAAGATGTTGTATATCAGGATTGAAATTGTGCATTAACTGTTTGACATTCATGTTTGTTTTGTTATTTATGTACAAGTTCTTTCAATAGTCTCAGTCATTATTAAGAAGCATGTGATGTCAGTGTGGTAGACAAGATTCTCTTGGTTACAACCTTATATTTTATGTTGAAAGTTTGAAACTGTCCACAATGTTTTAGCTGAACAAACTCATAACATGAGATATTCTCTAGCATTTATATTTACTTTAATTTCATCTTAGTTCATTTTAATAAAAATTCTATCCTACTTGTCTCACATTTATCCGTGTCATCATTGACTTGAATTATTGCAATTCTATTATTGTATTTAATCACTCAATAATTTTTATATGATTTTCATTAATACTCTGCTCTTGTAGTGAATGAAAGATTCAATCTTTCTGAATCAAATGCCACTTCATAGTGGTTTCTTATTATGTCAAAGTAATCTCCATTCTGCCAAATATTTACACAAGCTCATTAGATTGTGTGCTTTTTTTCCTCTGAAGGTAAAAGGGACAGAGGAACAGAACACATAAACCCCCTCCCCCTACCTAATGAGCACGTGTAAATGGTTGGTAGAAGGAATGATAGCAAAACAACAAAATTTATTAAGAGATATAAAAGATATGAAATTATAGAGAGCCATGATCGTCCATGAATGAACACAGCACATAGAAGAAGTAAAAGAAGAAGACATGCAGACTGCAATTTGTTTTACTTCTTCCTTTTCAGTTTCTTTGAGGTTGATCTGTTGTGGCTTCCAGGGTTGGGGATTTATTGTTGAGATATTTTGTGGGAGATGAGAGAGATAGGAATGAAATTACAAACAACATTGTACAGAGAACAACATTTTATTGCCTTTGCAAAACTAAACATGAAGGAGAGAGCTAAAAAGAAGTAGAAGTAAGTATATAAAAATGTCATTATTCATGTATACAATGTTTTTAAATCCCTATTGAGGGTGTAAACAAGTTATATTGGCTAAGAATTTCTTGTTGCTTTGTTTGAGTGACTGGCTTAGATCATTTGTATGTAAGAAGTCCCCCAGAGCTGTTTTGTCTTTATGACATCCTGTAGGTAAAAGAAATGCAAAAAGAAAGGTTTGCTTCTATTCGTCCTCTGATTGGTCAGTCCATAAACAATCAAAATAATTCCCAATAAAATTCCTCTAATTGTATCTCTGTTACTCCACATTTAAAAGCTGTAATGATATTCCTGATGACAGCACTGCAAAACTACCCTGATGTCACTCCTGCCTCCATGGAAAACATTGCATAGTTTATATATATATATATATATATATATATATATATATATATATATATATATTATTATTATTTACTATACTAACATTGTTTGACCTTTTGTCCTCATCTTTATTGCCATATTCATAATATTCCAGCTGTTGTATGCTCTGGCTTTCTTAAGATGATATTTCTTGGAATTTCAAACCAAACCCTCTATTTAGTCCATGTTGTAGATTGTTCTAATTCCACATGCCATACCTTTGGATATCTCAGTTTCAGTTAATTTCCCCTTGATTTCTCAACTCTCCAAGTTTTTGTTCCCTCTGCTGTGGCCAGGTATTGAACTCACTTTAGGTCAAGTCACTTTTGGATCAGTCAACCAATACTTTTACCCACCATGAGATCATGTATCAACCGAATAAGGCCAATATATTTTTATATATGCTTGTAGAGGTTTATTTTATACCTGAAATATTTGTGTATTTCATATTTGAAATAATCATCTATGTTTGAGTCTGTGAGAAAGTGGGGATTTTGAAAACTGATTTTCAAGATAGATCAGGTAGGTTTCCTATACAGGAAACCGTCACATTCCAATACTTCTCTCCTGATTTCTCTCTTTTTGGCCTCATGCAAAAAGTACCATAAAATGAGACAATATTTTAATGTATTTTTCTATCTGCATATGGAGCTTCTTTATGGCTAAAGTAATTGCATATTTCCTAGAGTGACTGGTACTGGTGCCAAGATAAAAGAATATTTGAGTCTACATAAAAGCCAAAATATTTGAGTCTATATAAAAACTAGAATATTTTATTATAGATAAAAATCAGGGTATTAAATTCTGATTTTGAAAGCAAACAGCCCATCCTCATTTAAAAGGTGCGACATAACTATCCCACTATTTCCTACTAATGCTTGAGTTATTTTATTCACTAAATTCAATGTGGTCTTAAAGAGAAAAAATAAAGATGGATTCCTATATACTCAAATAGACAAGCTTTTAAACATCATGTAAAAAATAATTCACATATCGTACATGCAAGAAACAAAATAACATGGCAAGAATTAACATATCAAAAGAATAATTTGCCTTCTGAGACTATTTTAAACTAAACTGTTCACAAGATCAACTCTTGTGACAGGTTTATAATAAGTGAGAACTTAATAAAGGCAAACTTACTCAAGTTTCAAAAATGGAAATATCTAACATTCATATTGTGAATACATTACAAAATAAAAAAAAAACTTATTTGATTTACATTGAAATTTCAGCAAAGGTACTTGTTGAGATGTTGTGAGTTTCCCGCGTGTCGGTGTATGAATCAAGACAAACACATTTGTAGAGGAAAATACTGGTATATTCATAAAAGCAATTAACAATAGAGTGATTAGTAGAACGAAGGTTGGTTAGTACGAAACAATATCCAAAGTCTATAGTCCAACGGTATGTACCGGGTAAGCTTATCTGGACTGCTAACCCTGACTCTCTCCCCAGAGCTGACTTATATAAGAGGGACCAGTCCATTACTAGTTAGAAGGTGGGTGCGCCCCAACAGTACTTGAATACAATCAATTGTATACTTTTCCATATAAATAAGCTAATTTATGTAACAATCAGGTTAACCCTGATTGACCAAACTCTCATTACAATTGTCATGTAAATTAAATGTCAGTGCCATCTCCCTAGACAAACTCCAAAAGGGTTAAGGGGACAACTCACATTCATCATTCACAGACAGATATAAATACATATCAACACAAATGTTTACAACTTAAAAATAAATACATCAAATTTTTTGGCATATGAAGTTTATTAAAAAAAAATTTTCTTTAATTATGATTATAAATATTTTATTCTTAGTTTTGATAATTTTTATTTCTTTACCTTCTTCAAACATTTTATTAGAATGATTTTCATTGATTTATTATTTGTTTAATTGCATTTCAAAATTTCTATTCAAGGAAGTAGCTTCAAATGAAATAATGTTCAGTTTTGGAGGTGAGTATCCATAATATCTCATTCAAGAAATAAAGAAAATGTGCCTGTTCAGAAAAGGACAAATCCTTTTTGTAATGAACATAATGAAAAAAAAAACAAATTTGCCAAGATCAGCTCCCTTAATTATTTAAATGATGTGCGCTTTTCAGATAACAATGATTTTTCTCTTACGTAGGAATTTTTTCTTTGAAAACATTATCAATTATAATTTATGATTGAATGAGTTATGCATATTGAACACATGTCAGAGAACAGTATTTTAATCTAAAAATCCAGGATTTTGACTGTTACTTTTCAAGGTATGCAAGCCAAAATTACTTAAATGACTAACATAATACACTTGTTATATCTGGTTCCTCTCCCAGTGACATACTAAGCTAAGCTTAGTAAATATCAATCTTTCCATTGGTTGCCATTTGCTAATTTTTACGAACTCATCTTCAAGTGTTCATGTGATTCAAAGTTTGAAATGAAAAGATTTTTTTGCATCTGGTATGAACTTAATAATGATACTATGTATATTTTCCAGCCTGTATCAAAATTTAAATAAATATTTTGTATTAAAGTTTTTTTTAATATCTGAGATTTAAAAAGTAATTTTTTTAAATACACAAGAGCAAAGATTTTTCAAGTAAGATATTCTGTTTCAAAAATTGTGCAAAATTTTGGTAAATACATTTACTTCCACTAAATAAACTGAACTGTATCAAGTCACACAAATAATTGTAACTTCATACAACTAGACATCCATACACACACAGAATGCTTTATACATAAGAACAAGTATACACAAAACATATTTTGTTCATAACTCTTAAGAAAGTCATTAACATTCCAAGTTTTGTTTGGACAATTGAACTCTTTATTTGTATTGTTCATGTTGCTTATCACAATGTTTGAGTTGAGCCATCTTACAGATGTCTTCAGGTGTAGAATCCATGAGCAATAAGAAAAGTCTCTTTGTATTTCTACAAAACAAAATGACAACACAAGCTAGTCAATTAATATATCACCATAGCATCAACAATGCAAAATACACAGGTGTTTCCATTTGTCCAAACACAGGTAACTCAGGTGATTCTAATTTATACCAGGTGATGTTCACAAAACCCTTCCCTGCTGACCAAAGAAAAGTACAATACATTGGATTGAACATGTAAAAGAAAGTTGTAGAATAGATCAAGCAAAACACAAGTAACAATAAAAACATTATAAAGAATGAATTCAGACTGAATATTTCTTGGATTGATAATGATTCTTTTCAAAATTATTGATGCTATCTTCCATTTAGATGATACACCTGAAGAAGGCTGTAGAAAGGATCAGCCAAAGCATGGTAAGAAAATCAACAATGCAAAGAATTTAAATTACCCAAACAATTCATCAATTATGTAAAGATATGAAAAGTTGACATTGCCCCGTCTATAATACATTTACATTGAGACAAATAAGTAAAAATAACATAAATATTAAAAAAAAAATGATTATTGATCATGGAAATTTTTTTTTGTTTAGATTTTTTTGATAAATATTTTTTCTCAGTGTGAAACAAATTTATAAATTGTATTTCTGGACACCAAACCAGGAGTAAGAATTAACAAATAAGTCTGGCAGATCATTAGCTGACATTTTTATTTTTAAAGAAATATCTGATGATTTTCCTTTTGGATGAAACACCTAAAGAAATCTATAGAATGGATCAACCAAAACACTGGTGCTAAAAATAAAAGAAATATAAAGAATGACTTCATACTGAATAATTCTCAGATGGATAATAATTTTTTTTTAGTTTTTAATAAATATTTGATGATTTCCAGTTTTCCTGAAGATCAAAAATAAAATTTTAACTTTTTCTTTTTCTTTTTTTGCCCATTTACACCATCTTTCTCTTTAGTGATTCACACATAATAATTTTTTTTCTCACAGCAAATTTATAATACTGTTTACATTTGAATTCATAATCAAAATACTTTAGGATTTGGCACATTGGTAATGTCTTTGATCACTGAGGCATCAAGTGTTTTTGCATTTTATAATTGTGTTGTTATATCCTGAAATAGCAACAACTAAAATGACCTTGACTAAAGTTGATAACAAATCCACTCAAGTTGAAGGATCTTAAAAGAAAATTCAATGAAGAGGAATTAACACACATGAATAATGGAGAGTTAGTTCTAAAGGTTAAGCTTTTAAAATCACAAATCATGCCTGAATTTTATTCAATATATTTTGGCTTCAACTACACTCCCTTTCCTGTGTTTGATTAGAGTTGACAAATTCTCTGATTTTGACTTCTAACTTAAAGTTACCTGCTACATACATCGGCCTTATCAGATTCTTTATTAATGAATGACTTATGTAAATAAAAAAATATTTGTTCTGTTCTTAAACATTTATTTATCCAGCAGAAAAAGAATAGACTAAAACAGTCTTATTTCATTTGAAAGACATTCTTTTATAGTCATGAACAAATTCATATGCACACAAATGTATGTGTGTACAAAATAGCATTTATATGTATTAAAAAGATCTTTTAAAAGAATTTAAAATAGAGCACTTATATACGTAAGAATAAGAATATATAAATAAGATATATATATATATATATATAAAGATGTAAATAAAGGTATGACGCTATAAATAAATAATTATATATATATATATATATATATATATATATATATATATATAAAAAAGATGTAAATAAAAGGTATAACAATATAAATAAATAATTATATATATATATATATATATATATATATATATATATATATATATATATATATAAAGATGTAAATAAAAGTATAACAATACAGCTTGCCTACAAGCAGGATTGTTCATAACCATTTTGATTCTCACCGTCAACGTGCAGTTGAAATGCAATTGAAACCAAGTTGCATCTTTGTAAATTGAGTAAAATGGTTTTGTCTATATGATAAAATTATAATAAAGGAATATATATATATATATATATATATATATGATAAAAAATATACTTTTAAGCTATTCTATATTTATGAATTAAAGTGATCAATATCAGGGATAGATCATATATAAATATAAAATGCTTGAATGTAATCTTCTGGCCTGAAGATTGTGTTTAATCATGAAACAGACCGTGCTAATCTCAATGTCCATTTTTATATTTACGTTAGTTACCTCCACAAAATCACTCAAAAATCAGCATAATATGATGAAAACATGCTTCAAATTAATGAAAACAATTTTATCATCAAAATCTTTATTTTATTATTAAGAGGAAGGATCAAAGTATTTTTTGAATATTTAATTAATTTTTTTACTCCTTTTTTCAGAAAATTAGAAATTTTCATTAAAAATTTCTTTTCTTACATCAGTGGATGTACCAACTTTTAGCATAGCAAATTTTAGCCTCTTTTTTGTGGTGACAGACACTTAATTTTAAAATTCTTGCAAAAATTAAAAATTGTCAGGTTTCAATGAAATTTTCTGGACTTATTCATAAATGAATGAAATTAGGAAAGAAGAAATTTTTTTATTAGAAAATCTTAGTAAAAATATATTTTTTTTACATGTGTCTCACCCACTTTCTTATTTTATGGAAACTTGCAAAATTTGAGAAAAAACCCTCATATAAATTTTATTGGATGCTAGCAATTCTGCTATACTATTCTTAATTGTCAACACATTAGACTGTCAATAAATTTGATAAACATATCAGAAAAACAATACAGCATGATTAAGAAATGCTTGTATGCAACATTTTATGCTATAAGTAAGTAATATTTGTTTCAAATAAGATTGATTTAACTTTAAATTTGCAAATTTTCCTCAAATAACATTTCAGAAATATATATTTTATTTTTGCAAAATTTTTAAAACCGTGAATTAATTTTTGTTCACAAATGTGTAAAAATGACCGATTTTATCAATTTTACTGAAAAAAAAATTGACTTCAGTCAATATAATTTCTGTTTTAAATACAGCACAGAATATTTTGCTTACTGGAAATAGTAAATATAAATCATTTAGCTTTAAATTAAAGCTAAAATGGAAGGAAAGCATTTCCATGTTTTAAAATTCATTTTAAACATTATGTATTAAAAATTAGTGGAGGTACTTAACTTACATACACACATATGCACACACACACACACACACACACACACATATATATATATATATATATATATATATATATATATATATATATATATAATAAAACTGTTTTACAGAAGGTTTTCCTTGTACAGGAAACAGTTATATTTAAAAATTGATCAAAACACAAGTCAAAAATTCAAAATATATATATCTATATATCTACATCTATAAATATATATATATATATATATATATAGATAGATAGATAGATAGATAGATAGATAATTATGTCTATGTTGTAGCTTGTCAGAAAGCAACATGGAGGATTACTTAAGGGAGTACAGTTTTTTTTTATTCACTTCCCTTTATGACAATAAACTATTTCCTCCTCTCTCTTTCACCTTCCTAGATACAAACTCACATTTCTCTCATTTTTTTCTACTTCTTCCATGTACACTCTCTCTTCTCTCTCAGTCTTTCTATTTCTCTTTTCCATACTCATTCTGTCTTCTTTCCCTTCCTATATACAATCACTCTTCCTCATTTTCTTTCTTTCTCCTGATGCATATTCTTCTTCTTCTTCATCATCATCATCATTATCATTCCTGTATATAGGGAAAAGAGTAGTCATCAAAAAATTAGATAGATGGATAGATAGATAGATACATATGATCAAATGGTGACAAATTATTGGTGTAGAGATGGATCTGAACAGATAGATAGATAGATAGATAGATAGATAGATAGATAGATAGATAGATAGATATGATTATATATGATAAATATGGTGACAATGTATTGGGAGAGAGATCTGAATAGACTGAACAGATAGATGGATGGAAATTTTCATGGTAGTGTAACAGTAATCAGCATGAAAACCAAACATGGGGTTAAAATTCTGATTACCGTTGTTCGTGTTCCCTTTGCCTGATTACCTTTGGGAAAAATATGAATCCATATCCTTTGTCACATTATATAAATTTCTATTCTCCTCATGGCACAATGATTAACTGAGAAAGGCACATGAGCATTTGGGGAAACCACACTTATTCAACTTCAAGCTAGACAGTAATATGTTCTATAACTTGAAGAAGAGTCATTAAAATACCTAAGATTATTTGCCTATTAGAATCTATTTGAAGACTTGCCACTGTTGAGACATTTCAGTTAATTCAGTCTTTGTCAAGAACAAAGAAAAAATTTATAAACCAAAGAATAGATCAATCATAATGTTGTGTTAATAATAGAAGGTATATATATATATATATATATATATATATATATATATAGAGAGAGAGAGAGAGATAGATAGATAGATAGATAGATAGATAGAATATTAATATATAGCCCCACAAATCAGGACCTACCCACATTTCTCACTCATGCAAGACAGACATGCTTGCATAGGTGTTGAGGCCTCACACTTATACATACACCCACATGAATATAAACACTTACACACATCATACTCACTCACTCCCTAAGAACCAAATAACACACACACTTAACAGACACACATCCCCTTTCCAGGAACCAATAAAACTGTCAAAATGACCAAGGGAATTCAGAGCAACATGAATCCATCCAGCTCTTATCTTAAATAACAACTTAAAAGAGACTGTTTGACCAACACAAAGACTAACCAAAATTTGAGTTAAAAAAATAAAAAAACAAATGAAAACTACAGACAAAAGTTCATTTTCTTCATCAAGACATTCATTTCTGTAGTTCACTGCTACCAGCAAGCAGAAATTTTTGTTCTCCTGATGATGGCCATGTTGGCCAAAACTAGTCGAGGAATCTAACTAAAATAATAATAAAACAAAAAAATATTAGTATACAATCCAGTGTGTCTGAAGATTTTGATTTTTTAATATTTTTTATTGTTCAAAACACACACATACATATCAGGTCAAGAATGGTTCTTGGATACCCCTGAATCGTTCCTTCCAACCATTTCTGTCAGACATCACCATCAGCAGGTCCTCCAGATGGTATTCAGAGTCATCTACAAGTTGGTAAATGTAGGTTAGATGAGGTCTTCCAACTGATCTTTTGCTGTGCAATGGGTTCCATAGGAGGGTGCCACTCACAAGTTCTGATTTACTTCTCCAGGAGTGACCAGCTAACTGAAGCCTTCTCTCACTTAGCGAAACTGAGATAGGAGGAAAGTGTCTATACAGGCGTTTCTTTATTGGGTGTTTCTTTCAGCTGATGTCCAATGCAACTCATAACATCCTTGCATATTTTCCGTCAAGTGATGCTTCTTGGTATTTTGTCAGTGTTTCAAAAGATTCAAATGACAATTTCTAAAAGAAGGTAAATAGATTCAAATATTCAAACAATCTTGGATATAGAGTAATAAATATCAAATTTGTGACAGTAATTTTCAACTTTATTAAGGGAAAGCATGTAACAAATATAGAAACTCAAAGCCAAAATGTTTTGCTAAAATTCGAAGAAAGATGTAATTTTTTTCTCTTTTGTATTTTTCTTAATTTTTAATTTTTTTTTAAATGTTTATCAAGAGAAAGAGGTCAGCTCTGATAAAATGCTGCATAAAAAATTTGATTGGGTCAGGGTTGTTTTCAGAGGAAATTTGCTGGAGATGTTTCTCTGATGGAACAAAAATGGCCATACATGATTCTCTGATGAGACACACATCACTATACAAGGTACATACATAGGAATTTCCATGCATCACATGTAAAAAGTTCAAAATCAGATGGAGAGTTTGATATGTGTAAATACAAACATGTTGTATCTTTTTCTAATCATTGAGTGCTAAATACAGATATGGTATAATATATATGGGACAAAACAATATATAAATATACACAAGTGCATACAAATTTTTATATTTAAGTATATAAGCATATATAAATGCATGTGCACATACATACACACATATATATATATGTCATTTGCAGACAGTACTGTTTTGCTGGATCACAGCTCTTCAGTGTGACTAGACAACCAAATGCCACAAGCCTGGATTGAAACCCAATGGATCTGGTAGCAGTTAGAGTCTCTACCACTGAGCTATCTTCACTCGACAGATTGAGTCAGCCAAATCTAGCATATTGTTTTTACAAATGTAAACAAACACCCAACAACCGAACTGCTCCATTCATTTTTACTGAAGAGCTTCACATTAACACAAGTGGCTGTTGTTTTTAGAATTAGCTTGTCATTCAATAGTGCTCAATTGAAAATATATTTTCAAGAGCTAAATTATATATATATATATATATATATATATATATATATATAGATAGATAGATAGATAGATAGATAGATAGATATAGATCTACTCCTAGCCAAAATCTTAAAGACAATGAAATTTTTTAAAAAAATATACATTTTGCATTGTTTGACTCAACCACTTATTTGAATAGAGCTTCAAAAAGTGAAAATTGAGATAAAAAAAATAAAAATGAAAAACGTTTTTATCATTTAATAGGGAAAATTTGTGGACTGAGAAATTAGGCCAAACACTATCTGGTCAGTTTTATGCTCTTGAAATCTTCAAACTGTGGGATAATTTTTCTGTTTTTTACAGTCTTAAGTGAGATATAGCTTATTGTTAATTAGCCATATCTCATGCCTGATGACTTGGGTAACCAACAAAATTCAAGTTGCTCATCAAACGCAGGTATATCTGTATTTATTAACATATATTTCTTAGTTGTGTCTAATCACATTGAACACTATTATGTCTACACCTCTTGGCTAAATATGGTAATTACAGTTGCTAATATCTAGTTATCTCATTTACCTAACATAATATATATATATATATATATATATATATATATATATATATATATATATATATATATTAGGACTTTGAATAAGTTCTCACTGTTTTCCAACAGATGGTGTTCCCAGAACTGCATGTGTGTTGTTTCAGATGATAATGCATCTATAAGCAAACTTGAAATTCAGTGTATGTCATTTCACCGAAGTATAAACAACTTTGTTTTTCATAGCATTAAACATATTGGATTTTGTGCCAAAGAAAGTGTATTTGCGGGGAATTTTACTGCACTACTTTATTCAAAAGAAATCTGCAGCTGAAGTACACAGAATTCTTTTGAGACTTACAATGACCATGCTCTGTTGGAAACAACATGCAGAGATTGGTTTAGATGCTTCAAAAATAATGATTTTGATGTTGAAGATAAAGAACACTCTGGCACACCAAAAATGTTTGAAGACAAAGAATTGGAGGCTTCACTTCATGAAGACTCATGTCAGGCACAAACTAAACTTGCAGAATCATTAGGAGTTGATCACACAACAGTTTTGAAATGTTTGAAAGCATTAGGAATGATTCAAAACAAGAACATTGGGTGACGTATGAGTTGAAGCGGAGAGATGTCAAATTGCGTCTTGTCACATGTGAACAGCTGCTTCAATGGCAAAAAAGGAAAGATTTTTTGCATTGTATCATGACTGGCTATGAAAAGGAGATACACTATGATAACCCTAAACATAGAAAACTGTCGGGTAAGCCCAGCCATGCATCAACATCTGCGGCAAAGCTGAATATCCATAGTTCAAAGCTTCTACTCTGCATTTGGTGGGATCAACTGTATAGACAATATATATATATATACTGCATATTACAAAAATAATCAGTACCCTAACCTAGTTAATCTTATATATTTGGTTCCTAATTTGAAAGCCTGATGAATATTTCTGTTGGAAGCATCATTTTTATTTCAACAGCCATGAGAATTTATTCCTGTTGCATATGTGTGCATTCGTGTGAACTTATATATATGTATGTGTGCTACACATTCAGACATAGAGATCCAACAGCTCCCACAAAATACATATATTTCTGCAAATAATAGTAAATATCATCAGTTCAAAAATATACTAAAATAATGTATGTATTATGCATGTATGCTAAAGCATATCTACTAGTTCATATTTCTCTTTTAGATAAACATGTCAATCTTGATATATATATATATATATATATATATATATATATATATAACCATATATGTTTGTATGTATATGCTAACATATATATAAAAACCACATAATGGAATATCTGTAATTTAATATATATATATGTGTATATAAAGAAATATAGTCTTAAGATGTGCTATATTTATCGAATAAAGTGCTCAATATCAGAGACAGACCATGTGTAAATATAAAAGGGAACATAGAAGTCAACACTTAGAGGCGACAGTCTGTTTCATGCTAGATGCAATTATCAGGCCACATATATATATGCTAACATATATATATAAAAACCCACAGAATGTAATTTCTGTAATGTAATATATATATATATATATATATATATATATATATATATATATATATATATATATATATATATATATATATATATATATATATATATATATATATATATATATACATATATATATATATATATATATATATATATATATATATATATATATATATATATAATGATATTATTTGCTAATCAGTATGGATAATTCCAAAGAGGATACAATACCAGAAAGAGCTCAATGTAATAACAGAGCAAATAATAATTATTATATAAACAGAGACTTTAAAAGATCATGGTAATATTTTATTTCATTAAAACCGATACTACAGCTTGAACTCATCAGACAAAAAAACATTTTCACAAAATAAATGGAAAAAATTTTACCAGGCACAAAACATAAATTATGTTTAAATATGTAGATTCATATATATATATATATATATATATATATATATATATATATATAAAGACAAAAGGAAAAATTATTCTTTACCAGCATGGTTCATCCTTTGATGGACTTTATCAAGGCAAATTTAGGGATTTTCTTTTGCAACATGTCGTTATAAAAAGAAGTAAAAATACTGCTAGGTTTTCAAAGGTTTTGAAGTTAAGAATGCTCATAAATATTTTTCAGGCTAACTGTGAAAGTCAAGGTAAGCTATGGAGGATGCTAAGTGATGCCAATATATTTTTATTTATATCTGAATTTTTACACACACAAACACATGTATATGCATTAATCATTATATATATATATATACATACATACATATTATAACTAGAATTTTACTCCATCTGTTCTTTCTCTCATTTGGAGAGATATATATGTGTATGTGCGTGTGTGTGTAATTTATATTTTAATGCATATATAATAAATATATTTACATTTTCCCATTAATGCATATGCATAATCTTGAACAGATATATTTTCAGTTTTTCACAAAGGTGCACATGTAAACACACACACACGCACATGAAAACATATTTATCTTTATTCTGACTTGCTCGCATATAGTCATACGTAAATTTACCCATTCTGTAGATTATATTCAATTCTTATCTCAAGTGCACATTTAATTTTTTCATCACAATTTCTTGAAATGTTCCTCTTTTACAATCAATATTTTATTCTCTCACTGCCGACCAACTTGCTTCTCTTCTATTCTGCATTTTTTTATCTTCCATTTTGTCTTCTTCTTCTTCTGCATTCATTCGACCTCTACCCAAAGACTTGAAGCAGAATTTAAAGCCAACCTGAAAAGAACAGATTAATTAAAGATGAAATGCTTTTATTTCTTACAACTTCCATCTTTTTTCTTTTGCTGCTCTTATTCCCTACCACATCTTATTTTTTTAATCCCCATAAACTTCTTTGATTCCAGACTTTTTCAGCTCAATTACTGCATCTGTCAACACTTGCAGTGCGTGCGTGCATCTGTATAGGTGTATGTGGGCATGTGCGGTTGTATGTGTGAGGGTGTACATGTGTATGTGTGAATGTGTGTATGCATTTGTAAGTGGTATGTGTGTGGGTGTGTATGGGATTGTATAAGAGTGTATATATGTGTGTATGTTTCAGAGGAGCTGTATATGTGTGCGTATGTGTGCGCATGTGTGCATACGCAACCAAAAAAATTTCAGTGAAGAGTTTTTAAAGCATAAAAAATTAGTTGATTGCCTAACTCAGATAATATTCAAGAAATACCCTAACCCCCCTCCTACTAAGTAAAACTTTTGAGAGCAAACTATTTACTTTAAGGATGAAAGTAGCAAATTTTTTTTTGTTTTGTTTTGTTTTGGTTTGTTTTTGTTTCCTGAACTCATTTTGAGATTTAGAATCCTGTTAAAAGCATAAATTTCAAACATCAACTTTTAATATACTTTACCTTGAGAATCTGACAATTAAACCCTTTTTGTAGCCCCTGTCTGATAGGTGAGATAGATTACGTACTTACTATTGATACTCTAGCAATTGAGACTTGAGCCCAGGTTTAAGAAAGGATTTTGAATGTTCATTTTTAAGACAGGCTTTCCCTATTTTGAATACTGGTGTTATGCTGTCTTTCTACCACCAATCCTTTCTTCATCATACCTGCTTCTTCTTCTATGTGACATAGAAGATCACAGCTCTCCACAAATTCCTATCCTTTATAGCTCTTAGTAAGGTTTGTGTTTTTGTTATCTCTCTCACCCCCTGTTCTGCCATCCATTTACACAGACACATTAAGTAGGTTACATGCTGCATTCCTCTGTTTTTCATGTCTCCAATATGTTCTATGAGTATCAGATTCTCCAAGCCTTCTTTCCTCATGGTTCTCATATATCAGAAATATGTTTGTTCCTATACTTGTAAAATCTGCATTACCCTGTTGATATTTATAAATCTATTCATTATGGGTTCTTCTTTTTATATGTGCTCTCTAAAAATTCCATTTCCTTGTGGCTTTTAGCATTTTTTTCTCATTTTGTTAATGTTCTAAACACCATTCCTCAATCCAGTCACACAAATTTGTTAGGTAGGTGGCTCACTACCTTCCCTTATCTCTTTTGCCCTCAATATCATGATTTACTCAGCGTAGCTTTATATGTAGTACAAGGTTGAAAATATGCAGCACTCAGTGAGGATCAAACTCAATATGCAATCCTAACTGATCTCATGAGACAAACTTGCTCGAATGCCTGTTGTTAAAAATATGTTTACTAAATTTCAGCTTAAAGAATCCTTTTTTGTTTACCTATAAACAAATAAAAAACACCCCCACACACAGATTTCTTTATTTAAGAGATTCTACATGTAGCAGTCCATTGTTTAACATGGCTTGGTTCTCTTTCCTTAAAAAAAAAATGCATTTTGAAATACTCCATTTCCCAGTCTTGGTCTCCTAACTTAATCTCTTTCATTACAAAATTCATTGTTTATACAACAAAGACAAGATTTTCAATTGTTAAATGTTCTGTTTGATGGACTGTATTTTATTTTTGTTTCCCATTCAATGATGACCACACTTTCCTATGCAAAATAAATTTTACTGTGGGATCTAAATGATCCAAATATCAAATGTGAGAAAGTCTTTAAACCAAATCCAGATGAACTTGCAGTTTGTATATACATAGATTTTATTCTTTTTTAGCCAAGGAATATAACTGTTCTTGGCCATTTTGATTTGATATTTTTTATGAAGGCATTTATGATATTTCAAAGCATTTTACTGTTGTTTAAGCACAAAATAGATTATCTGCTCCATAAACAATAAAAAAGATTATGACTAGCAAAGAACAAGTCTTCTTTTCATGATCATTAGGGAAAAATATTACTGAATTTCATAACTTGTTTAACAGCTATTTTAAGCCTCAGTTCAACTTCCATTTATTTTCTTAAACTACTGAGAAGTAGAAGATAAAAAAGGTGTTTATTGACTATTAATAAAAAGAAGATTAAAAAAAAGACCCAAAGAATAAAAGTGAATCAGAGTAGAATGCCTGAATTTCAGATCTGAAATTAATCATTGTTATAATTCAAATATGATATAATTTATTTGATTTCTTTTCTTTTGAAATAAACATATTTTACCAAGTTGAATAAAAACTAAAGGAACAATAAGAATTGTTAAATTTTGAACATGGATGTACCATTCTAGAGTGAAGAATAATTTTCAAACTAAATTTCTTCATTAAATATATGTTTTTTTCCATAGAATTTTAATTATAATGCTTTTGATTAATATATTATCAAAACTGAGAGTGAATATAACAGCTATATAAATTTGAAAATAATTATAAGTTATTGCATATATAATCAACTTACCATTATCTACATATGCTTATGACATGGCAGTAAAAAAAAAAGTACCAATGACTATTGATAAAACTTGCTTCAGACAGATTCTTTCTGAAAGACATTGGCAAAAAAATGATCGATTTATTTTTGCCACTAATTTCTAACTATTCTTGTATGTGTGATGTGTGCTTTTATTATATCAATTCGTATCAATTAAGTAAAAAAAACAAGGATAACAATTCTGATATGTGTACCCACTAAAAGGAATGTTTGTTGTAATAAAGAAATTAATTCCTATGTTAAAAGTAGCTAAAACAAAAGAAAATTAGCCATAAAAGACTTATAATGGAATCAGATAACTTTAAAAATTCATATCTTTCTACTTTCTACAATATCTATTAATAACTTCCTTAAAAACTGCATTATATCTAACTAATTTAAATGTTTTTAGTTGCTCGATTTCCTTAAAGATAGTCTACCAGAAAGATTTATACATTTTCTCTCTGGGCAACATCTGCAGTAAATAATATATTATATAGATATACAAGTGCTGAGATATTCTCAGGCCAACCAATATGACGATTAAAAAAATTCTAGTCGATCATCATGTCAGATGTTATTAAGGGAATAAGGCTGAGAATTTCAAACCCTTGTATTAATTATTAAATATGTATTAGTAAACATATTAGATATATTTAATATACATATTAAATGTATATAATTATGAAGGTATATTTATTGCATACATGTATATTAAATGTGTACAACTTTTAAATATTTTAAACCTCATGGTGAGTTTCTATTTTAGCATATTGAGATTTTAATACTTTTTCTATCACTTAATTATATTCAGTGAAAGACTAAATGTACTGACTGAAAACATCAATATTCTTTCCATCCTGGGTAAAATGATAAACTACATCTGACAGCAAAGCCTTTAGTTAGGAGGTTTTGAGGAGCATGGAACCACCTCTTAATTACTGGTGTTCCCAGGTGGTAGCACCTGTCAGGATCCCAGCTATGGGCAAATAGTTAACGCCCCCCCAAAAGGGGGTCAAAACACTATGAAAGCCTAAAAATAGGTTTTAATACCAGCAATACTTTTTTTTTTGAAAAATTATTACCAGCAATACATTTTTCAAAAAAATATTACCAGTGTTGTGAGCCTGTGTGTATGCATTGTAGGGATGCACATGTGTGTGTCTCCTGAAATGTCCCACAACAAAAGATGGCAGACTTGGAGATTGAATCCACCATAAATGTAAAAAAACAAGAACCGATATATATGTACAGACAAATAATAATGTATTAAACAACTAACTGTTTACAAAAATGACATGAACAATAATGTATGTGTACAAATTAATGTGGAAAGTTTGTATTCGCAAGTATGTGTGAGTGAATGTGCATACATATGTGTGTATGTATTGTTCATGGTGTTTCCCCCAAAGGGAAAAAATGTAAATCTCCACCTGAGATTTACATTGTTATAGTGTCAGTTGAAAAGCCAGAAGAAAAGGGAGGGCGAGAGAAAGAGATATCGCCAAGTATTTATAGAAACTGGAGAGTGTCCCCAAGTAGCAGTTTGGAAAATTAGGAGGAGTTAACTCCAACATCAGCAATACATTCAGCAACCACAAAACTGTCCTTTTTAGGACAACGTTCTCTGGCAAGTACCAAGACATTCCTTCTCAGGAGATCACTATTCTCACCTTCCATATCAGCTTGAAGAGTTATATTTTGCCTAGTGCACTGTAACATTATTTTGATTTAACAAAAATAAACTTGGCAATATATTTTTTAACACAAAGTCTTCATTTTGTTTGTTATTGTCTTCCATCATTCAATATCCATTGGCTGGCCAATATATCACCCATACCAAGTACTTATTGAAGTCCTTTGGTTAAATATTTATTGAAATATTAACTATAAATGGATATGAAACATTCTGAAAAATTTTCTTGGGAATATTTGAAGTTCAGAAATGAAAAATAGTCTTTGTGGGTGTCAAATTATTTTCCACTCCACAACCCCTTTTCTCACAAACAAAATGTCACAAGCCTCTCACTGCTCTATCAAATTTTCCCTAGAAAGTGCTCAGACAAACACTAGTTCCACTAGTTCAAACCTTCATGTCTAAAACCCACCATGCTATACACATTGTAGTGAACCACCCTCATTCCCATCATTGCATTGGTGAAATATAAGTTCCCCTCAAGCAGCTTCTTTGCACAAACCACTGCTTTGTGGAACCAACTCCCAAGAGGATGCTTTCCCCTGATCACTACAGTCTTAACCTGTTCAAGTCTAGGGTTAACTGTTATCTTCCCCACATATAAGCTGTACACCTTATTCTGTGATTCTCTACCTCAAGTAGTCTTGTATAGAGTGAACACCACTGTAAAAAAAAGAAAAGATCTTTAATTATTCTACCAGAAGTCAATGTAGTTATTAATTTCTACTAAGTTAAAGGTAATGAAGTCATTATAGCAACTAATGATAATACATGTTTTAATGAGAATGAGGTAAAACCTTGTTCTGCCAACCATTTACACAAGCGTTTTCCTTTATCCCACTTGTCTTCAATCTTTCTTATGAGTGTCAAATTTTCTAAGCCCTCTTTCCTCATTATGTGCCCTAGAAATTTCAACTGTCTATTTTTGGTGTTAAGTGTCCTTTTTATTTCCATTTTCACTAAAGCTTTTTCATTGTTCACATGTTATCAATGGTATCCTAAACCTCCTTCTGTAAAATCACATTTTTGTTTCTTCAAATCTGTTTCTCATCTGTAAGGAGATTGTTCAATACTGACTGTCATATCAGAAGACTGATATTACATAAAAGTTCAGTTTTCTTTGTTTCTAATTCTTTCTGTTTCTTAATATTTTGCTCAGCTTTTCAAAGGCATCTTTCTTTACCTCATTGTTTCTTTGGATTTTGATGCTGCCCTTTCCAGCCTCTGTTAAAACACCTCTAATATATTTAAATTGTTGTACTTGCTTACCAAAATCAAGCAAGTACAAGTTTATGTACAATGTATAAAAAGTCAGTTGGGCTGAAAAAATTAGTAGACTTAGTTTTCCTTCATTAAATATTAAATTCTTCTCTTGATAATGAGTGTACAATATTATATTTCAGAAATAAATTATATTTCATTAACCGTTAGCCTCAGTTACGTGTCATGCGTGATACACGCTTAGGCAATCATGTATACATGACTGACAAGGCAGATTTTTTCCCACAGTAGGTTGTCATTTCTTTCTGCAGTAGACCAGTTACAATCCATGGCTATAGAACCCAGTCTATCCTGCTATTTACCCACAGATGTGGGGAAGAAGAGGATTCTTATCTTTCCCAAGAGTATTAAAGAAATGGCAAACTATTGCAGGAGAAATCTACCTCGTCAGTCATGTATCGAATGATACATGATCACCTAAGCGTGTATCATGCATGGAACATAACTGACTGACTGAATCGTTAGCCACCTGTTATTTCATCAAAGAAGAAATCTGAGATCCCAAGATGATTTTCTTCCTATTATGAACATTTTCAATGACCTTTTACTGGCCAGGTAGATATGAAAGAAGAAAACATAAATCATTTCTTTTTTGTTAGTTGTTTTTCTTTGGTTCCATTCCAATCCTTCACAACCTCCTCCTCCAGATTTTCTATTCCCTGTCCCTACTTTTGTCTGTAGAGAAAACTTGATTTATTTGTGTTAACTATTTTCACTGACATAGCTTGCAGGATTTTTTGGCATTGTTCTCTTCTTGGGAAATCTCAGGTAGAAAAAGAAAGAAGATGGAATGGGTGGGATCCTTTAAACAGATAGCTTACAAATCTGTGATAATGCCTGCCTCAGTTCACATAACCTGTAAGAACAAATGTTTGGGAATTTGTCATAGAGAGACATCAAAAAGAATTGTACAACTTTTATTTAATTAAAAATAGATCAGTTCTGCCTTGTACAAATTTTTTCTCTTTTTTTATACCAAAGCATTGATCCAGATTCAAGTGTACAACATTTATATTTAACAATATCAACAAATGTATCTGTGTGTGTGTGTGTGTGTGTGTGTGTGTGTGTGTGTGTAGCTTCAAAAACATGACAAACAAGTTTTTTCTTTTACATTAAGGGGGCCTTCATCTGCTTCACAAAAAAAGTCAAGGTTGCATAAACTAATAAAAAAAACAATTATTGCATTTTCCTTTGCTAGTGCCCCAAATGTCTTCCTGAATTGGCCAATTCAGGAAGACATTTGGGTCACTAACACACAAAAAAGAGAATGTCTCATATCAAGAATATTTAACATCGAAAAACATAAGAAGAAATTAATTATTGTTAATAATATGTGGAAATCTCCACGCTTTGCCTGATGAAGGTCACGGGACTGGAAACTCATGTAGCAAAATTATGCAAAATAAAGCATAATATAATTTTTTTAAATTCCACATTACAACCAAAAACGTTTGTGGTTTCTCTCTTCTTTTTAATATATATATATATATATATATATATCGTGTGTGTGTGTGTATATATAAGGGGAAATTGTTCTCACTACTCTTTTGTATGGATCTGTGTCTTGGACTCCATATTACACATATATAAATCAGCTAGATGTTTTCTATAAGGGCTGTTTTCTCTCACTGTGGATATACACTCAAAGACTAAATCTCAAATGCTTATAATGGTGGTGATATGGAAAAAAGATTTATTCTCCCATTTGTATTTCCCCCATTATGGGCATTATTTCCCCCATTACAGTGTGTTATTATTTGCCATGATATAGTAACACTGTACTTCATGGATGGAATAGAATAGATGAATGGGAAAGAATGAAAAACATGCTTTGTTCTCAGAGAGTGTTTTATAATGTTACATCATACACAAAATTATATATACATATATACACATGTCCCACACAAAGAAATTATAGCATATATGCAACAATAAACAGTGTGTAAAAAAGGGGAACATTACTTGTAATATTTTATAACAGGAAACCTGGAGTTACAATGGTTTCTCTATGAACCTGGTGAGGCCATGTGTTTTTTCCTGTAAGACCTACTGCTGTGGCCTAGGGATGTCCTTCTTCTCTGAGCTCTACATCACAACTGGCCTTTGTCACTCTATACTCTGATGTCCAGCCATCACATGACCCTTGTGATTATCTCAATGAAATCACCTTTTGTATACCTTAATACTGATCTATTTGCAAAGTGCAGAACTGGAGGCAATGAGATATTTTTGATGCAATCTCAATTGTGATGGGCTGTCATATCATCAGGATGAGCAATGGTCAAATGCCACAAGTCATCATGTACAGACAGCAAACAAAAGACAGACCATGGCTGATGTACAAAGACTGACTGAAGAGTAATCTTAGAATTAGGGTGCCATATAAGACCTTCAGACAGATGGCTCTGGACTAAAAAGAGTGTAGAGTATACTGGCATTAAAGTATTTGAACCTCCAACACATATTGGACATCATATCATGGACACCTCCAAGACATCTTGGACGCCTCCAAGACTTCAAAGGGAGGCAAGTGCAAGGACTAGAAAATCTGCATTAAACCAGCAGCCTTTGTCTCATAACGGACAACCTTGTACCTAATGTGGTCTTGTCTGTAAGTCTCTTGTATGACAGAAGTGTCATATTTAAGATAAACATCTAGTGACTAACCTATAATCTACTGGATTATACATAAAAACTAATGGGATGTATTTATACAAGGTTAATTCCTTTAGTAGGACTTCTCGGTCTAGAACAGCAGTTATTAATTCACTGGTTAAGAAAATAAAAAACAACGATAACAACTTAAATACATGTACCCAGTAAAATTAATATTTATGGTAATATGAAATATATATATATATATATATATATATATATATATATAGAGAGAGAGAGAGAGAGATAGTAATCCATTGGTATATAATCCAAGTGAATCCTATTAGCACAATATAAAATATTAAATATTAAATTGATTCACACATAGAGTTCAAAGTTTTTATAATAAACAGAAGAATATATTTCATAAAATCAGACTTTTTCTTCCTTTCTTTTCTCCCCCTTGTCTTTTTATATTCCAAAAATTTTCGTCTATTGACAGTTAGGAAAAAATCCTGTAAATTTAATTTTACAAAGGTGAAAATGATCATTTACATAATGGTATCTTAATTCCAGTTGTATGACATATATATATATATATATATATATATATATATATATATATATATATATATATATATATATATATGGGAAATTAAAAACAAAAAGATATCTAAACATATCTGGGAGATTAAAAAAAAAATATAAAACAAAAAACAAATCCCATTAAAAATATCATGGAAAATAAATAAAACTCTGCCTGGAGGGAAAATAGTTATAATTATTTTCCCAGACCAAAAACAAACTACTAAATAAAGGATCAGAACTGATCTCAAAATTGAAAACTGAAAATTAACAAGAATAAATGAAAATAAATAAATAAAATAAAATAAATTAATCCAAACAAATAAACTATGTAAATAATAAACAAATTAAGAAACCACATATGCAGAGATAAATACAAGGGAACATAGAAATAACAACCAACAATAAAAAAAATCAATAATAAATAAAACATTAAGTAACAACACTATTAATAGGCAAAAACTATATTCTGATCCACAATTATTCTTAATCAATAGCTCCTAGAATAATTTCAAACACAACCATTACCATCCACCAAAACAACTGTTAAAATGATACAATAGACTACCCACAATGCATCTCTGACCTGTATATATAAATAGTCAAGCAAGAACACAATGCACATGGCCTGATGATTGTGTTTAACATGAAATGAACTGTTGCCTCTTAGTATTGACTTCAATGTCCACTTTTATATTTACATACACTCTATCCCTGATACTGAATACTTTAACCTATAAATATAGCATAACTTAAAAACTGTATTTTATCATATATATATATATATATGTGTGTGTCAGAGAGATAATATATATTTTTTATATATCAAGAACAGTATTGAAGAAATTGTATTCCATTTTGTCTTACACACACACACACATATATATATATATATATATATATATATATATATATATATATATATATGTATATATATATATATATATATATATATATATATATATATATATAATTGTGTGTCTGTGTGTGTATACATATCTATTTATGTTGAGAAAAGAGAGAGAATGGGAGAAAAAGAAGTTGTTTGGAAATAGAGAGATAGCTAGAATGATAATTCTAAACCTGTTATGACATTATCTAAATATGTATTCATCCCAATGATAATTTCTCTAATTAATTAGTCTGTCTACCTGAACTTTGCTATAATAGGAAATAATTAAATACTAATAACCATCGCAGCTCCATTCTCACCTTTTTGATCCAATCTTTTTGATGAATCTTATCCTCCAGCAACCAGACTTTATTTATAGATCATTTATATTTTTGGGGAGTTCTTTACAAACTGAACTATAATCTTTGCAACATCTTCTTCCCACATTTTTAATGACTCTTTTTATAAACTAAAAATAGAATGGTAATGATATTAACACTTCACTTAATCTTCAAATTACTATCCCATCTAATTCAATTTAAATACAATAAAAAATTGGAGTAATGAATTTAATTTATTTTCAGAATTTCTAACATAATTTTCTAAAATATTTCAGTCACCTTACAGACAACATTTATAAACAAGCAAATGGTGTTTCTTAACATTTTTTTATTTGCCTTTAAATTTTTCCCAAACTTCACCAATGTCAAATGCTTTCTTACTGAATTTCTGGTAAAAGAAGTTATGAATAGACTGAGATAGATAAATAGTTAGATACAAATAGCCTGAGATAGAAAGTTAGATATGAATAGACTGAGATAGATAGATAGATAGATAGATAGATAGATAGATAGAAAGAAATAGACTTAGATAAGTTGATAGATAGATAAGAAAAGACTTATATTTATATATATATATATAGATAGATAGATAGATAGATAGATAGATAGATAGATAGATACGTTGATAGATACACAGATAGATAGATAGATAGATAGATAGATAGAAATAGACTTATACTTATATATATATATATATATATATATATATATATATATAGAGAGAGAGAGAGAGATAGATAGATAGATAAAATTAGCTTTCTATAACTGTTATTTTTCATAATTGAAGAATATTTAAGTTAGATTAATGTAAAAAATATAATTATTTAGAATTATTTCAGTCATTCTGGCCCAAATTCAGAATAATGAGATAGTCAGTAAGAAATGCAACTCACTTGCAAAATTGCATGTGAGACAAGTTTATTAAAATCAGACTATAGTAGTATTTTCAAATAAAATATGAAAATAAAATTCATGAAATACATATTGAAATCTTTCCACTTGACAGCATTCAGGATTGTTTTCAGACTCTTTTATTTATTTTTTCTTAATTAAATTTAAATTTATTGCTCTTTTTTACACAAAATAGTTCTTATGATATTCCAATTTACATTGTCTCTTTCCTCTTCACATATGATTAACTACCAAATAATTATTTAAATTTATTGCTCTTTTTTACACAAAATAGTTCTTATGATATTCCAATTTACATTGTCTCTTTCCTCTTTACACATGATTACCCACCAAATAATTATTTAAATTTATTGCTCTTTTTTAACACAAAATAGTTCTTGTTATGATATTCCAATTTACATTGTCTCTTTCCTCTTTACACATGATTACCCACCAAATAATTATTTAAATTTATTGCTCTTTTTTAACACAAAATAGTTCTTGTTATGATATTCCAATTTACATTGTCTCTTTCCTCTTCACACATGATTACCCACCAAATAATTATTTTATTTTATTGCTCTTTTTTAACACAAAATATTTCTTATGATATTCCAATTTACATTGTCTCTTTCCTCTTCACACATGATTAACCGCCAAAATAATCATTTAAATTTATTGCCCTTTTTTAAGACAAAATAGTTCTTGTTATGATATTCCAATTTACATTGTCTATTTCCTTTTCACTCATGATTATCCACCAAATAATTATTTAAAAAATGTCAAAAGCCAGTTCTGAACTCACTTTAATCATTTTTAAAATAAAATAATTGCTAATAAAGATCCTTAGTCAGTTAACAGTAATGACTTAATTTCACTTGATGGCCATAATTTAATAAGTCTTTTGTTTGTTTTTTTGACATTATTGGTAAACAAATGTAAACTTTTTTATTCCTCTTAAATTTCCTTTTTGAAGTTTGACAAATTTTTAAAATTCACATTTATGTTTTCTTCATGCCAATCACTTACAATTACAACATTATATTTTCCTTGTAACCATGTGTTATAAAATGTAAAACTGACTCATGTCTTACAATGTTGTGCATCAGTGAATGAAATATACCTGAGTATTATGATAGAGATTATACTTTGTTTAGAGCAGTTGTTACAAAGCTCATCTTGCATGACATTTTTTAATATTGAATTCCCCCAAAACATGGCTCAAGGCCACTCAAGTTAGAGAGAAAGTGTTAAAATGGCAATGATGAATGAGGTGAGTGATATGCCTGAAAGTGAAGGTTGTAGGAAATGAAGATTATGCAAATAAGGATAGATAATGATTGACCTTTGACTTGAAATGGTTAAGATTATAAGAGATCATGGAAAGGATCCATGTTGGAATCGGTTTCAAAAAGTAGCAGTTTCAGTGGAATTTTCTCCTTATATTTTGAATACAGAGGAAATGAATGATAGGGGTATGAACAGATGGACAGTTGAAATAGATGTGAAATCATTTTACAATTTAGTTTTGAAAAAATTGTATGCTATAATCTATCTATGAGTTCAATCCCTACTACCAACTCAACATTTCTTTTACATTTTTCACTTTTTTTTTCTCTTTTCAGGTGAGTGAAAAAGTTTGTTCCTAATAGCATTTTGGTGAGATAAATTAATAAAACTGGTTATATTTTAATAAATGTTTCTGTATGCTTTTTCCTTCTTTCTGAAAACTTCATAAATCAATTAGTTTTCATATTTCAGTATGTCTTTTATGCTTCATATCTATCAATAATTGTGTTTTGGTTACAAAACAATACAATCAGTACCTAACACAATTTAGGGCAATCAATGCCTAACACGATTTATAGCAATCAATGCCTAACACTATTTAGGTTAATCAATGTCTAACGCTATTTACGGCAATGAATGCCTAACACTATTTCAGTTAATCAATGCCTAATGCTGTTTAGGGCAATCAATACCTAACAAAATTTAGGACAATCAGTACCTAAAACTATTTAGGTTAACCAAAGCCTAGCACTAATAAATGCTTAATACTATTTTTGATGGCATTAATAATATTTTAACTTTTATATTTGTAAACTGTTGAAAGCTTTTTCAGAACTTTTTCCTATAATCATTAAAATTCACAGAATTAGAATTCTAATCATGTTTTCAAATTTGTTAAAGAAAATACTTTTTATAAAAGTCCCAAATTTAAAATAGGTTTGAAAGAATTTCTCAGAATAAAAAAATGTTAAATTGCCTTTTAAATATACATATTTTCAGAAAAACTTTTAAATTGTTTTTTATTCTTCTATAAGTTAAGGCAAAACAAATATCAGAATACATATATATATATATATATATATATATATATATATATATATATATATATATATATATATATACACATATGAATTCATACTCACTTGATTTCTTACTTTCTCACAACACATACACATTCTCATTTATATATCAAGCATTATTCCTAAATGCATTTCTGAATTTGGTGGATGAGAAGAGCCCTTAAGCCATCAAAGCTGCAAGTAAGAATTTACACACTAAAATCAACTCACATTTTTTTCAATGTGTACAGCCTCACCACTTTGGTGACCAGCCTTATAACCATTAAGATAACAACTACAACATCTTGAATATAAAATACAAAAACAAATGCAATTACACACCTTTAAAGAACCTACCATTCTTCAACAAACTGTTCAGATTAATATTCTCTTCTTTATCAATCAATTACAGCCAATACCATTGAAATGTGACTATCGCAACCATCATAGCAGGCCTACCTTTCTAATTTGCTTTAAGCATATTTTACTCATTCTAACTGAAATTTGTTTTTAAACTAAAATTTGAAACTGAAATATTCACTTTATTTCTGTGTGCTGTCAATCAAGTTTACACCTTCTACTAGCAACAAACATGTAAGTCAGGACAATCTGATGCCTGCATGGACAGGTGGTTAGCATCTAAACCAGCTCCCTGATTAGGTTTCTCTGCAAGTGGCATGTCACCTCACAGAATATAAAAAAGAAAACTATCAAAGGGTGGATGAGATTTTCATAGGAGCCAATGGCCAATATACATACATACATGCATACATATATATATATATATATATATATATATATATATAGTAAAGGTAATAAATCCATTGGTATAGGATCCAAGTGGAACCTAGTAATATAAAATATTAAAACAGATCCACAAAAAGAGCTCAATGTATTTATTATTACAGAGCAAAAATTAATACTCAATAAAATACAAAATCACCTTATATGCAGAATAAGCTTATTTCGATCAACCAAAATATAATTTGTCACTCTTATTCAACCCCAGTATTATATAAATAAGCTTATTCTCCCTATGAAGTGATTTGAGATCTTATTGTGTAAGGCTAGGATGGGGTCCCAAACCTTGAATGGCAACCTTCTTAGTTTCAATAAAAAGACACAGGAACTTTGATTACCGTGTGTGTCTGAGTTGGGTGTTAGGAAGCGTATGTAAAACCTTGCCTCAAATCATTATGATAAATCTTCTGTCAGGCAGGACCCACCTTGCTTTTTGTGAGATTAATCCCAGTTCTGCCTTGACAAAAAAACATGCCTATGTATGGATGTATGTTCCAAAGTGCTAAACTCTAAACCAAGAAAGAAACAAAAGACTAAAACTGACAGTAAAGACTCAAGTTCCTTGTGAGTTAAATAGAGAAACAGAAATTCTTCTTTTGAACCAAACAATGTCAGCAGACATAATGATAATGGGTTAGATTCTTACTAAGTAAGTGATCTTTTGCATGCAATATCAGAAAGATGTGGATGTAAATATTGATTAATCATTGCCAAAAGAAAAATCATCAAGATCTTATTTCTCTGATTTTGTATTTAGTTGTCAGCTCAGTCATATTGTATTGTTTTTAATTCTCTGACTTGTCACAGAGAAATGTAACTGCTGCACACTATTTAGTCACAGACACACTACCTGGAATGACCTCAACATCAAGATTTATTACTTTGGAAACATTCCTGCTGTTTGATGTCTTTACAAATATAATTGCATTCCACTTCCAGAAATACTGAGGAGGAGGATTCAACAGACAAAAATTTTCTTTTAAATTCAGAAGTTTTACCAATTTAAAATAATGTTTCTGATATGAAATTAAATTTGCAATTTTAAGTTAATTAGATATAAAAACATAATGATACTTAGAATAATGAAATGTTTTGCAAAAGTTTTTGTAACTAAGAATTTGTATTTAAAAATGGAACTGCATGTTAATTCAATTTAGTTCTTTTAGTACAAAAGATACTGATTCTGCAGTCACAATTTGGTTGATTTCCATGGATTCACTGATAAATCTATTACAATGGAAATACTTTATCAATGCTCATGGAATATGATTAATTAAATCCAATACAGGACTAGTAATTAGATAATCACCAAGTAATTGCAGCTATGTAATAATGATCCAGTTTCTGTTTTGCTGAAATGAAGTAAATAAAAGTACAATACTATGAAATTGATCTAACTTAAATAAATCAATTTCCAGTCCAAATGAGCCACCAGTTTATAAGTCAGTTTCACTCATCTAACTATAAATTAACAAAAGAAATTTTCTCACTAAGGGAGATTACTCCATGTCTGTTAACTGCTAATTACACAGCTTTTTCCTTAAGTCCTGAATGATAATTAGCATTTGCAAATAATCATAATACAAATTCTATAAATAGAAACTAACTGAACCTGAAGCTTAAATGCCATGAATGGTGACATTTAATCAGGCTTAATTAAAATAAATTTTCATAGTATTTGTAATTAATTTTTTTTTTTTGAACAAACTTATTTGATGTGAAATAAAGGATTATATATTGGTAAAAAAAATTCATGTCTGTTCTAGTTTAATTTTAAAAGTATTAATCATAATTTCCTGGAGTTTTTTTTTTAGTTTTTTAAACAATAAAATGTTTAGAAGCCCAGAAGAAAAATTATTGGAGTTATTTCCTTTTTTGAGAAAGTAAAAAACTGTCATAGAAATTCTGCTTTTGAAAGGAGAAAGGGATGTAGACATTTGCAAATAATTTGTTTATAAAATGGTTGCATTTGATAAAAGCATCATAAGGAGATAGGTCAGTATTGTTAATGGCAATCCTAGAGAAAAGGGATAAGGTAATTTTGGTGATAGCTCACATAGTGGCAGGTCAGCTGCTGCTTTGGATGAGGATAAAATGAAATAGCCTGATGCTCTCCTTACAGCTAACAGAAGAATCACTATTGCAGAAGTTTGTGAAAACCTTCAGTTGAGCTATGGTGGTACCTTTACTTTAGGTCGGTGACATGTGCATTCTTAGAAAGCTGACAGCCCATGAGGGAGATAAGTGTGGATGCTGTCCAAAGCTATAGAATATAAATAGTATTCAGAATGCAATCATTCTTAAATGATGATGAGGTGAAAGAGACAATTTGTCTATAACTAAGAAAGCAGGTAAGAAACTTCTATAAGCCAAGTAAGCATAATGCCTTCATGCAAAGATACAATGATTGAGAATAAATGAGACAATATTATGGACTAGATTTGGAATCTTGGCATTCCTGTAGCCATTATGTTATACTTTGTATGACTCTACTTTTCCTTTTACTATTGTTCACCCAATACAAGGCTTAAGAACAACTCAAGGTAGAGGGGTACTTTTGTGATGTCAATGAACACTCCTTGCTACTTTTATGATGCCAACGAATACTCATTGTCACTTTTGTAATGCTCGTTGTAGTAGAGACTTTGTAATCACAGATACAGCTGTAGTATGCCATCAAACAATACTGGTGTCAGACACCTTTGAATATCATCTGCACTAATAATACCTGCTCAATAATACTTGCTTGAATAGTAATCCATATAGTGATCCGAAAAGAGAAATAGTATAGTGAATAGAGTAGAGAATAGCGTTCCATATAGTAATACAGGATAGACTAGAATCAGATATCCTTAGTCATCAGCTACTTCCTACATATATGCGTTTCCTCTATGGTCACATGTTCTACTTAATTCAATAATGGGAACACCTGTGTTTGCTCACTAGCGATCTATGTTCAAACTCAAGTGTCAGCAGTGACACTTTATTCCTATATAACAGTTACTAAATGAGATTGTGGTAAATGTATACAAAAAGGGAGCAAGAAGGGCATATTATGAAGATATTTAGTCTAAGACCTCACTGGATTTCTGTATTATGACAGTATATTACCAGCGATCCTGGCAGAGCAAAATCCATATTGTTTGTTGCTTAGGAGGTTGTCCCTGTTGAGGTGATCAACAACCTTCTTGTCGATGATAGCCTCAAAGAGTTTGCTAATAACATTAAGGAGGCTAATGATCCAATATTATGACAGGGATGAGTGTTCGCCAACATTCTTAAAAATACAGCCTATAGTTTACAGAATATAAGATTTTTTTAATGGCTTCAATTGTTGTTTGTATTCTTGCCAACAAAAATGCAAAATATCCACAACTTATTATATGTAAAATATAATAAAAATATTTACAAGAAAAAATTGGAGATAGATCATCTTCAGTAAAATAAAGATATCTCCCGCATAGCAGCCATTTCTTTTAGGTTGAGTAACTTTTTAAATACCTTGTTTTCAACATGACACATTTAGCTGTTTTTATTTGTCATAAAACAAGTTTGTTTGTTTTTTCCTGAATGTTGTAGTGTTACTTTCCTTATCAGTCATTTTAACAAAACTTGTATAAAAGAGGGATTGCTGCCCAAATACACAATTATTAAATTAAATAGATTTTGCAAGAGAAGATGCTCACTGATCCAGAGTCAATTTTGACCAGATTAAAATTTATTTTCTTTTGTTGCTTTTGACTTGAGGCAGATTAAATAACCTCACAAGAAATAGTGTAAAAGAAATCTCAAACCTTTCATCTATCAGTCAACTATTGTTATTTTGGTTGGAACTATGTCAGTTGCTTATTTCAAGTTTTGCTTTATTTCCTCCTGAATATTGATGCAGTAATGAATGTTAGGATGCAAAGTTTGACAATGTATTCTTTCTTGTACATGAGTTTTCAATATTAAACTTCCCTCATAGGATTTAGAATTGAACCTATGACCTTTTAGTCAACTTTTCTTTTACTAAGTAATATATTGTAATATATCCCTGGGGTAGTGAAGGACAAATGTTCCTCTCAAATCACTTGGCTATCATCTTTGTGTCCATTTTTCTGCTTGAAATTTAATAGTGTCTATTTAGTGGAATACACCATTCACATCAAAGACAATTATCCACATAAGAATATTGTTGTTTGCCAGAAGATTTTGACAGCGAACTAGAGATGGTCAGTTTGTATTTTTAGGTCAGGACTTGACAAAATAACATTTTTGGTGGGCATGATGGAAATTGGAAGGGTCATACTTATGCCTAGAGAAAGGTTAAAATGAGTGTTGATCCTTGAAGAGGAAAGCTTTATAATAAAAAAGAAAGATTGAATCTGTTGGCTGTTTTTGATTATAAGAACAGAAGGAAATAGAGGAGGAAAAATTATAGTTGAATAAATGCATACAAATTGCATTTTTTTGTTGGGGGGGTATCATTTCACCACAAGCAGGAAAATAAAGTGACTAAGATGCAAGGAGTTACTAAGTGTTAGAGGGGAGAGAACATGAACAAAAAAACAATTAAGAAGACGGAAAATAATGATTGATATTATATTTAAATTTTTGAAGATCAAAGTTGTTTGGGAAGCAAGAAGCCAGAAGAGAGTTCCACAAGTGAGAAGTAAGAGAGAAGAAACTGTTAGCATAGAACTTAAGGCTACATCTAGCCATTTCAACTATAAAATGATGAGACCTAGCTGCCAATCTAGTACTGCGTTTAAAGTCTAGCCACCATAGAGGAAAGTTCATCAGAACAATTACCATGAAAATATTTATAGAAAAGGCACAGGGAAGCTACATTATGGCAGTTGAAAAGTGACTGAAGATGAGATACCAGGTCAGGACCAATAATATTACAGATTCTTCTTTGGATTTTATCAAGAATCTGTAGGTATATAGCAGGAGCACCAGACTAGATGTGGTGGCACTATTCAAAGCATGGATAAAGGGTAAACTTATAAATATATAAGCTAGATTCTAGTGAGAAAAGTTGTCTAGTATGACGTAGAGAATGAACTTTCCCAGCAGCAAACCTAGCAATTGATTCAATATAACCTTTCCACTTGATGTCAGCAAAAAACATTAGTCCAAGAAGGTGCATTGAATCACTCTCTTGGAGGTTAGCATCAGCCATGCTGATGGAAGGCAGGAAGGGTTCTTTGGAATGATTAAAAGAGAGCAGATTTATTTAAGAGGTATTAGAATTAACAAGCCATACCTTGCCCCAGTTAACAACAGAAAGTAGATCATTTGCAAGATCGACTGCCAATTTGACCTTATCGAATCACACAGAATTACTATTATGACAGGAGCAAATGGTTGTGGCATTAGCATAAATACCAAGTTGAGAATCGATGTCATTAGGAAGGTCATTGATGAAAATTAGGAACAACATGGGTTCAAAGAGGTTCTATTTACCCTTCTAAGTAATGCACATCCCATCATTAAAATTTCCTTTAAATACCATAGCTGCTCAGTTTTGTAACTGAAACATAAACAAAGCAATTTCTAAAGAATTAATGGATTTATTTTTAATCCAACATTTTTATTTCTTCAAAACATTATTTCTTGTGTTTGAACAAACAGACACAGATAGCCACTAAAAATAACATTTGAAGCAATAAAAATGTCAGATTAAAAATAAAGCTGTTAATTATATATATATATATATATATATATATATATATATATAAGCATAGTACTCAGCAAAACTGATAGGATTACTTATGGATAGATCAGTACTTCTATATAGGTCATAGTGTAGTATCTGTCTACTATATGAAAATTGTTACAGACATGAATATCAAATTATTACTTCTTTCAAATTATTCATGCTAATAAGAAGTTTATATCAATATTGTTTTAAAAACAAAAAATATAAGTAATTAATTCAAATAATTGGTTATCATCTTGGAAAAATAAGCAAAGAGCTAATAGTTTAAAAATAGTTAAATATTCTTTGAAAAGACAGACAAATTAGATTTTCATCTGTCGCAAAAAGCTTATTCCCCTTATGAGGTGATTTTGGATTTTATTGTGTATTAATAATTTGCTCTGTAATAATAAATACATTGAGCTTTTTTGTGGATCAGTTTTAATATTTAATATCACTAGGATCCACTTGGATTATATACTAATTTACTTTATATATATATATATTTATCACTAAAAATGTGGATACTTGTATTTGAGTAGGTGCTCCATTTATTGATTAAACAGTATATTTATTTATTTTCATCTACCAGCCCAAATGTTTGAGAGATCTTATTAAAGAAAAATTTGCACTTTCTGGCAGGATTTGAACCTACATCCCTCAGATGAAAATGAATAAAAACACTGTTTAATAAATAAAAGGAGCATCTACTCAGATATGAAAATCCACTAAAAATAATCAGATCAATAAAAAATCTATTTGTTTTGCCATCCATTAACTTAGTTTAATCAAGTAGGTTACACACTCTTTCCTTTTGCTTCTCTTGTCTCCAGTATTTCCTTTGAGTGTTAAATTCTCTAGACCCTCTGTTCTCAGTATATATCAGAGAAAATTTAACTGACACTTTTTGATTGTTGACAAAGGTTTCTTTGTTATTCCTATTCTCCTTAAAAATTCGTCATGCCATAAAACTTTTGAAGAAATAAGATGAAAGAAAGATTAATAACATTAATTATAAGAAATACAACATCTATTGTCTGTTAAATTTAATAATAATTTCAATTTCATCATTTATACAACTAATATATATTGTAAACTATTGTGTCTTCTTTTTGGAAAAGTATCCATTTTCTAAGATTTAATAATTTCTAATGATATACAGTGTCTATAATATATATTATTTAGTATATATATATCACTAGTTACACTTCAATACATTTTATTATTTTTTTGATCATTAAATAAATTGATGCTTTGTTTTAATAAATTTACACTTCCAAGAAAATATTGTTTTACACTATCTCTTTAAAAACGTCAGAAATATTTTGAAATCTTAAAACAAAAAACTTCACTCAATTCCACATAATTTCCATTTGTTTTTGCCAACTTAAAGAATAATATCTCTCAGATATGAAAGATTTTAAACCAGCTTAGGATTTAGGACAAACAGCTAAAAATATTTCATTTAAGGAATGTTGTTGACAGACAGACACACTCTACGCATTTTTTCTATGAAGCAGGTGAGAACACAAAAGAATAAGAATTTTTTTTAACTTTCTTAAAAAGAAAAAACTCAAAAGAAGAAATAAAAGCAAAACTTTCTCGTCTAAATTCAATTATTTCTAAACGTTTTTCATAACGTGCTCATTATTGGTAATTATTAATTTTGCATAATTAAATTGGAAACTAAATAGAATTTGATACATTCAAAATAACACATTCCAAATTTTTCCATCATTTTATATAATCTTTATTATATGGATCAAATGATTTAATTTTCTATCATCTCTATCTATAAAAGACAGGATGTGTGTGTGTGTATGTAACGAATGCACAGCCACAATTTTCGAAGGAATTGCACCAAAATTTACATACACATGCTCCAAGTTAGTGGAAAGGCCAAGAAAGACATTGCATTTCCCAATTCCCATTGATAGTGGAAATAATCAATTTTTTCATGCTCTATGGCAGTTTTCATGTAGTTTGCAGCCATTTTCTACTGGCCAGAGTGAGTGCCTATAGCTGGCTGCCACAAATAGGCAGGAAGATTCTATTGGCCAGTGTGACAGTCAACAGCTGACTGACACGAATCTTAACTAGCATGCTAGCATGCAAAAAAAATCGATAGCTGCATTCGTCACAAGTGGAAAAATTTAAATCTGCATGGCACTTTACTCCAATTGGCTCATTTGCTTGCTTAAACTCAATGTTGATTCTGATTCCTCAGGACTGGGTTGGGTGTGAAAAAGTATTTGTTGTTAACATTCTTTTTTCATTTGGTTTTTCCAGTTACAAGTCCTTTTTTAAAGCTGATCGTTTTGTGTTCATTTTGTTTCATTGTTTTTTCATAAGAGATTTAATGTTTAGTATAGAGCTTAGAAAAATTCACAGTGTGAGATAGGCAAGAAGTAAGGCATGTAGCAACATCAGCACGGCAAAGGGCACTCCTTTAAAGGCAAGGAAGGGCAAAAATATTTTAAGTCAAGTGATAGCGATTGCTGTATGTCGTATGATTTTTGAATCAAGCACGGGCAATGCTGGGCTATGCTGCTAGTTCTTAATATAAAAAAGAATTTTTAAAATACAATAAAACAACAATAAATAGGTAAAAATCCAAGTCTCACTTTCATTTCAATTTTATAGGATTTCATATCATTATATATGAATATAATTGTAGTTATTTGAAAACAAAAATCCAAAAATGGTTTTACTGAAACATTATGCAGTAAAAATAAAAAAATTCTTTCACTTTTCAGAGAAAATTGTTTCAACACATTTTCAAATGATGAAAATTGCTGCCCTTAATAAACATGACTTCATACATTTTATGATTCAGTATAAAATCACAAAATTATTTAAAGAGGGTGCTGAAAACTTCTCAACCTGAGACATTTCTCAAAATCAATGTTTCATCATTCAAATAATAATTTTAGGAAATAAGTCAGGCCAAGAACTTTTCAACACCTACTTTTTTTATTTTTAATCATTTCATTATAAGCAAGGCAGTAAAGCCACTAAGATGGGAAAGAACTATGGAAGAAAGATTTATTCTCCCATTTTTATTTCCCCTATTATGGGCATTATTAAATCTGTGATATAACAACACCATAATTCACAGACAGAATAGTAATGCCTGAAACGAAGAGGAATGACAAACATGCTTTGTTCTCAGACAGACTTTTATATTACTAAAACATACACAAAACTATATCTACATATTTACACGCGTCAAGCAGAATGAAAGGAGATTGAAAAGATAGGATCTTACATATAATATAGAGATTCTTCTGTGTTTTTGGAGAAGCCATGTTTAGAACTCCAGATTCAAACAGGCCAGATTCTTCTACTATATTGCAAGCAAGGACATATTCTGTGAACTGGAAATGGCAAGGCTTGGATTTTCCCAAATTGAAGACTGCTAGTTGGAGATTTCTATATCAACTGTCAATCAACATTATGTTACTCACTATCAAAAATACATTTCCAATGAGGATGACTGGGTGAATAAAGAGTTTTTGGCAATCTTGAACCTTCATACCCACAAAAAAAAGATTTCAAAAGGATAATTTTTCCCTTAACACCACTATGATTTTAACAACCTTCACTCCTCAGCATTGTTTATTGCTTTTCAAAGTGATCATTGGAATTGTAATAAAACCTAAACATATGATGAAAGCAAATTTATGCATTTTTTTGTTCTTGATAATTTACATCAAAAATATTAAACACTATTTATTTATTAGATTGTTTATTTACAAGAATAATTTTATATTTATAACATTTTAAAAACTAATACAGTTTTATTAAAATTAATGCAATGCAGTTACCAAGTTATAAAGGAATAAATATGAAAATAATTTTTTTATTCATAAATTTATAAACATTTACTAAATTATTAAAATATGTGAATCAACTATTCAAAAATGTTATTATTTATAAAGTTCGATTGGCAATTAGCTAATGTTTTGCCAAACATTCTAATAAACAACCTAATAAATAAATATGGTTTATTATTTTGTTGTCAATTCTCAAGAAGAAATAAAATATATAAATTAACTTACATATGTTTAGGTTTTATTAAAGTTCTAATTAAAGCTTTTTAAAACAATGAACATTGCTGAGGAACAAATATAGTCAAAATACTATTAAAAAATACTATATAAAATACTATAAAAAAATACTATATAAAATACTATAAAAAATACTATATAAAATACTATAAAAAAATACTATATAAAATACTATAAAAAAAATGTCCTTTTGATTTTTTGTGGTCATGAAGGTTGAATATTAAAAATAAGTACATTAATACTTTAGAAACTGCTTTAAGTTCCAGATATGAAACAGAGGAATTATATATCTAACACATATAAAACTTATAATTATAACTAACCATCATACAACACCATGTTATTGAAAATGAAATTATATATATATATATATATATATATATAAACAGTATGAAGATAGATAATGAATACATATCATATAAGGCAGTGCTAAATGATCTGACCAGCTAAGAAGGCTTTGCAAAGAATCTTATGGGAAGTCATTTGATTATATTTTGGAAGTGGGCAATGTTGAGAGCTTTTCAGAACCCCCTTCTATATATAATTACATATATGTACTTACATATAAATACTTACATATATATCTATAGTTATATATAATCTTACATAGAAACAGACATCAATAGCTGCATAAATGAGTAAAAAAAAAAAAGAAATTATTGGTTTATGATTTGTCACTCACTTGAACATTTCCTAATCTTGTTTTCTTTTTAAAAAACGTCTTTTTTAAAGTGGAATTTTTTCTCTTCTCCATTTTATGATGCAAATATTCTTCAAATAAATGTCCAATACATTTGCATTAATAGCTTATAACATAATAATTTTTTTTTTTAGTTATACTTTTGGCCTGATGAAGGTTTTTTAAAAAAATACATTTTCATCATGAAAATATCCTATTTTAATATTTAAACAGCTATTTTTTTTTGTTGCAGTAAATACTTTTTCACACCATTTTCTTGTTACAGTAACTTTTATAAAACCATTTAAGAATATATATATTGCACTTTTTATAGTAGAAATACTTGTTGAGGATTTTTTATTGTTGTGCAATTAGATACTTGACGCTTTTCAAAATAACTTTTAAAAGTTTTAAGAGTTATCATTATTTAAATTATTTACAGTCAGACTTCATCTTTGTTGTTATTATTACAATGTTTTGACTGTTGTGACCTCTGGCTTCCTTCTACTGTTCATATTTTAGGAGATCACATCTTGCTTTTTAGTACTAATCAGTTATTTCTTATCCTCTTTTACTGAGACTGAGTCTGAACTACCTGGTCCAGGGATTGAACTCAAAATTACAATACCCTTAGATTCATGAACCAACAAGATAAAAGCTTTGAGGATTAATATAAGATTAAAATGTTAATTTATGAAGCGTAGTAATTGAGAAAAAACTCAGAGGACAGCAGATAGAGAACAGTCTATGCCATAGATTTAATAAAGTGTTCAGTCTGAAATTCCCTGAATGTTACTCAGATCAACAGGCACTTGAAGAAGGCTGGAGGGCACAACAGCCAAAACATTGTGATAATAACAACAAAGATGAGGACATTAGATAATGGCATTCAACTTTGGTCATCAAAGAATTCTTTTCTTTTTATGTGCCGTGTCCCTTCAGGACATAAGCAATAATGACTCTCCCCTTCCCCTATCCCTTGTAGTTCTCAATAAATTTTATTCCTTTGCTACTTCTCCCAGGCTATTTTCTTTCATCGACTTGCTTAAGCCCACTAGGCATATCATGCATTGCTTTCTCTTGTCTCTCTTTCCCTCTATTCAACCTGTGAGTATCAGATTCACCAAGCCCTCCTTTCTCATTATGTGTCTCAGAAATTTCAGCCACCCCTACCTGATGTTAAATATAAGCTTCCTCCTTGTTTGCATCTTCTCCAAAACCTCATCGTTGCTCACACGCTCATTCCATGATATCCTTAGTGTCTTTAAAACTTTATGAATATGTGAATTTCTTAGGTCAGAAGTTATTTATATTTACAAATTTACAGTCAAACAAAAGTGGATTAAAGCATTGTTTATTGAACATCATGAATTCAATCTTTTGACTGAGTAAGCAATACAAACAAGACATGCAATTAACTGAGCAGTACTAAAAAGGATAAGGTTCATCCCTTGTTTCTTGTTCAGGATATGGATTACTGATTCTCTTTCTTTCTTCTACCAGTGCCATAGAGATTTAACTGTCTTAATATTTTGCTGATCAGACTAACCAGTGGCTGTGACTTTCCATTGTGAGGGTACTGGGTTGGCAGTTTGCTGACTGCTGCTTCCGACTGGTCGTTAGGAGCCAAACATTTTGGTAGCACTTAGAGAGGCTGCTCTGATCAACAGTCACATAATATTGAGGCATGGGTAGGTTTTTCTGCATGTATTTCCGGTGGACAACCCTGAGGCCACACTATGCTCTATTCTGGCTGGTTTGTATTACTATTGACAACAGATAGTGACAATTACAGTGGTCTTTTCTCTCTCTCTCCTCAAAACGAATCTCATGGAAAACACAAGTAAACAAAAACCACCTACCCCACCCCCTAGCTTTTCTTTTACTAATATTCATGGTATCCATTCCAATCTCTTCAGTGTAGAATCTTTCTTTTTGGAACAGTTGCCAGATATTTTTGCCCTCTGTGAAAATAACTTAAATTCTTCCATTGCTACTAATGAATTCTTGGTTCCAGGCTATCTTCCCCTCTGCCAAAAAGATTCCAGCTTTCACATGCATGGCCTTGGTGTTTACATCCGAGATAATCTTCCGATGGCCAGGGAATTTTCTCTCAAGACTCCAGACCACTGCTTCATGTGTTTCCATCTTTCATTACTAAACTCTGTTAGCTATCTCTTTTTCTTTTATTGCTCTATCTCTTCCCAGGACTACAGTATATTAAACACAATAGCTGACAGTATAGAAAATGCACTTTCTCTTCATCCATCTGCAAACATCTTTGATGACCTTAATGCTCAACACAACACATGGCTTAAACATTCTAAAGGCACTGATGTTGCCAGCGTTCAGACATTAAATTTTTCTATTGCCCAATCCCTTACTCAAATCATGGATTTCCTTACCCGTTTCCCTAGCAAAACCGAGAAACATGCTTCTCTACTTGATTTATTTTTTACCTCCTCTCCTGCAGCACTGCCCTCTTGATAATTCTGACCACTTTGTGGTAGCTATTGGTATTTTGTTCCAATCCTCTATTAAACAGGAACTCCATTTCCACAAGACCTTTTCCCATTACCTGCATACTGTTTGGAACTCACTTTGTGATTTTCTCCATGATACCCCTTGGACTGACATCTTCAACCTCCCAAATGAAAATTGCACCACTGAGGTTTCTTTTTGGGTCAAAGCCTGCATGCTCTAGATAAAAAACGGTGAAACCTGGGCTGAACTCACATCTCTGTCGGTCAAGTCATTGGATCCAACCAACACTTTTATCAACTGAGCCATGTGACCTCAAGGACATATGGCCCAGTGAGTTCAATACCTGGCTAATGCAGTGGTGAACAAAAGTTGAGTTAAAGGGAGATAACTGAGACATCTGGAAGAGGCACTAGAACAATCTACCCCGGTGGACAAACTAAAGGGTTCATTTTTAAATTCCAATCACCTGAAGAAGGTCAAAGCGTACCGCACACAAAACATCATGAATATGGCAATAAAGATGAGGACAACAGTCTGAACAATGTAAATAATTTAATCCTAAAATGTTTTGGCAACATGTCCAGATAATGATAATGTCTGACTAAAAGTGTCATAAATCAGTATAGCAAAGCTGAGGCACTTAGGAGATGAAGTTTTAGATCATCCTCTTGTTTAATCCGTCACCATCATAATTTTATGTCGCTCATCCCAGATGATGCCAGAAGATATTTTGCATGTGGCATGACATCAGAGAAACCAAGTTGACCTGGGAGACACTAAGTACAGATATACACCTCACAAGCTTATCAACTGACAAGTACACATGTTGTCAACACAACTGTGCTTAGGATGTGCACACATGGGAAAAACCAGTCACAGATATATGAGCATGATACACACACACAAATATGGAGATTCCATGTTCGAAGAAGGCCCATGGCTACACACCTACAGGCCAACAGTAACTAATGAAGCCTGGAGTGAAATAAACAGTAATTTTACGTATGAAATATTAAGTTTCATGTTTTCACTAGTCTGTATGAGACAATAACATCATCTTTTTCAACATTTTCAGTTTTCTACTGAAAATTTTTTAAATGATCTATCAGATTGCCATTATTTTTTGTTCAAATATTTTTTATCCTCTAAAAGTAGAGAGTTTTATCAAGATGAGATAATTTCAATTGTGAAATTGTCATAAAATCAAATGGCATAGATTTTGTTTAAGAATTGTGGCAGAATATTTCAAAATGTTGGATTTTATTTTTCTATTCAGAAGTCATCTCAGATAAAACAAAAACATCTTAACTATAATATGCAAAATACATTTGTAAGATTTTTGTTCATAATATCTGTAAGTTTTTGCTGTATAGGAATTATCTACTTTCCACTGGTGACGTCAGATGGCAGTGTCTTTGTTATGACAATGGCAGACTTTTCCACAATGTTTATTAAGCAAAGTCAACTCCATGGAAGAGCAAAGTTCATGTTTGTCATTATTTTTATGCCATCAGTAAACTAGTAATAAAAATGCACAGACACACACACACGAAAATCACACATATATGCACACAAACTCACACATGCACAAAACTCACACATATATGCACACAAACTCACACATGCACAAAACTCACCAATATATGCACACACATGAACACACACACAAGCACATGCATAAACAAATGTATGCAGGAATACACACACACACATTAACATACATGAACACAAACATACAAAAACACACACACAAATATTCACATACAAAAATATTCTCACACACAAGCATACGCACATAAGTACACACACATATTTCCTCCACTTACATCCATACAAATTCATTCAGTAACCCTCTACTTTGAGTGGCTCTTGTGCCTTGTAGTGGGTGAACATTGAGTAAAAAGTAGCAAATGCACACTATATGTATGTAGAACAATTGTTCAGCATAAATTGTTTATTCCTCAAAATTTATGCAAAAACAAATTGAATATTCCTTTGCAATAGAATAACATTAATTTTAAATTGAATCAGATTTGCATTTTCTCTCTTTGTCATTAGGGTTTTTCATCCAAAATAAATTTTAAAACATCAAAAATCAGAATGGTCATTAGTTTGGGTGCTGAAATATTTCCTAGCTCCTTAAAATGCAATGTTTTATAAAGAGGGGAATCTATTTTTATGCCAAAACCTGTTAGGAAAGAGTCAAAGAACCAAATTATCTTTTAAAATATAGTATTTTATTTTCAGATTCATAATTAATTTCCTGTGAAACAATTCCATATTTAAAATATAACACTTGCTCTTCATTCAAACCAAATAATAGAGAGAAGAGATATTTAGGAGAATTTATGTATTTTACGTTTGCAATCTGAACACAAGTAGAAAGAATAGAACATAATAGTGAAATGCTATTTGATGATATTCATATCACTGCATGTATTTGCACATGCATCAAGTTTTAGGGGTGACAAATTTAACCTGGGCATATAAAAGAGGGTGGGGGAGGTTATGTTTTATTTGTTTCACTTTTTCAAATGTTATTTTTTTTTGCATTCTTTACTTTATATTTTGTTGTTTTCTGCCTTGCCCTCCTGTTGGGTTTTAATTCTGCATTTAATTTGCACAATATGTTATTGTCTTCATTTTCCTCCTTGCTCCAATTCATTGTTCCTCTTCCTTTGTTGTTTTTAGTTTTCTTTCTTTCTTTATTTTCATTTTCTTTCCTTCTCTATTTCACATTACACTTTCTCATTACCTCTTTTTTTCTCTTTCTCTGCCTTACTTTTTCTCACATTTGCTGTTCTTTTCCAAACATAATTCAACTTCATCTCTTCTTGTTTCCTTTCCTTCCTTCCCTCCTCCCTTTCTCCTCTTTCTTCCTCCCCCTTTATCTTCATTTCACTTCTATCTTTCTTTTTTTTTTGCTCTTTCTTCCACTTTCTTTTTTTTGCAATTTTCTTTTATTCTTTGTTCTTTTTTCTCTTTTTCTTTTTTATTTTAACTTTTCTTTTTTCTGTCTTCTTCTTCTCTCTTTCTTCCTTTTTCCCCCTTTCTTTTTTTGGTCCTTTTTTTAATTTCCTCTTTCTCACATTCCACTCTTCTCTTATTCTTCCTCATCAATCTCTTTTACTTTCTCTTCTTTTCGCACCATCTTGTATTTCTGTCTAACTTGGGTTTTCTTTTTTCATCTTTCTTCATTGGTTTCCATGTTTCTCACCCCCCTACTCTTCTTCCGTCCTCTCCCTCCTTTCACTTCTTTTCTCTCTCTCTCTCTCTTCTTTCCTCTACCATCTCTTTTATTTCTTTCCCCTCTTTCTTCTTTACTCCTCTCTCCTACTTCTTTCCTCATTCTTTCTTTTCTCGAACCTTTCTTTTTTTTAAACTTTCTCTTTCTTCCTTCTTCTCTGTCTCTCACATATCTTTTTTCTTCTCCTCTCTCCTTATTATCACTTCCCTTGTCACTCTCATTTTCTTCTTTGATCTTTTTTGCTTTCTCTTCATTTTCACACTCTTTCTTATATCCACATTTTTTCTTCCTTCCCTTCTTCTCTTTCTGTTTCATTCTACATTCCTCTCTCTCCTTTCTTCATATATTCTCTCTTTTTAACTCTTTCTCCTCTCTTTCTTGTCCCTGCTTCCTCTTTCTAAATTCCTGTCAAAATGTTGCAACATTTCTGCTAAATGTTTACAGACAGAAATAGAATGAACCTTTTAACTTGGTAGCAATATTCTTCAAATGGTTCTTATAAGGTTGAGACTTTGGTTCTTGGGTACATACAAACTCTTAGAACTAAAACAATGTTTTTAGATCCATTCTGTGGATAATGTTCATAAGATCCACTTTGAATTCTGGTCAAAACATGCACACTATTATATATATAAATACTTACTTAAATACACACATCCCTCTCACTATCTATCTATCTATCTATCTATCTATCTATAAAGAATAGTGGCTATAAATGCCCTAACATCAATTATATAAAAAATGATAATAGAAACCAGAGAAGAAACAGAAATAGAAAAATCATTTGGAACACCCCCACCCATTTAACCAAATGTTCAGTAGTAAGTTAGGACTTAAATTTCTTGCTTCATAGAAATAATACACTTAGCAAAATTTTTAATAAAAAATGCCCTAAAATTAAGTTGCAGTTGTACTGAAATTTTAGAAAAGATTATAAAAAAAACATAATAACAAAATCTTGAATAAATACTTAAGCCTGAATCAAAGAAATAGTGATCCAGAAATAAGAATAAACAATAGTAAAGATAAATTATCGAACTGTAGAAATTCTCAAAATTGTCCTTTGAATAATAATTGTCTCACAGAATCTATACTTTATCAATGCACTATCCCATCTATTGAGAATCCTAATGTTGATAAATTCTATATAGGATGTACTAAGAATGAATTTATATTAAGATGGAGACAACATCTGACTTCCTTGAATAATATTAAGTATCACAACCAAACATCCCTATCCAAATATTTTTGGCATTTAAAAGAAACAAATAAAATGCCAATAGTAAAATGGAAACTAATAAAAAAAAAAAAAATGTAGATCTTTAAATGACCCATGTCCTTTGTGCCTACATGAACAGTTTATATTAAGTTTCTGAAAAATAAAAACTTATTAATTCAATGAAATGAAATAGCAGTTTTTTGTATACATTGTCTCATATTTTCCTTAAAAAATAATTAATTATAAAATAATTTTCATAATTATATATCTATTATTTGATCCTAAATAAATTAATTTATAAATGTGTAATTAAATTCTAATATTTTTATTTTACAATACCATATATTGTTTATTACTAAATAAAATAAATATTTCAGATCTTTATAAATTAAAATATAAATATAAATAATATGACTTAATCATATTTGAATACCTCTTTAAGAAAATCTCGATGTAGTTTCAGAATATATGAAAATTAATAAAAAAATAAATATAAATGCCAAATGTATTGTATTCTAACTCAAAATAAAAAAAAAACAAGACATTAATGACAATTCCACATAAGAGGAAGTTAATATCAACAGACAGAAATCATTAACCTCCACCTAAACTTAACTGACTTTCAATTTGCCACATAAAAATTATACTTGGATTTCATTCATCAAAAAAGCCAACACCCCCTTAATAAAAAATTCTGAATTCTCATTACCCCACCAACTTAAAATACATAATACTATTTGGCTTATAAATAGAGTAAATCAATTTTTTTTTTTAATTTATTCTCAGCATCGTTTGAAAATAGAAAGAAATTTCAAATTTTCAGGTTAATTTTAATTTAAAATTTAAGTTTTGGTCTCAAAACATAGTAATTTCTGTGTCGCGATGGAAACATATATTTTTTAAAAAAATATATATATATATATATATATATATATACACACACACATACATATATATATATATATATATATATATATATATATATATATATATATATACAGTGAAACCTCCACTTACGAACACCTCCACTTATGAATTAACTCGCCATATGAACAAAAATTTATTTCCACTTACAAGTTAATATTGACTTACAAAATTAAGAAAGGGTTTCCCGCCATTGCATTTCAAACTAGATATTTGATATAAACATATCATAAATAATTTTTAATCTTATCTAAATATACAGTATTTTATATTTTTATGTTTTACATATTATATTATTATATATTTTATATTTAATAATATAATACTGTAGTATTATACAGTATTACAATACATTTTTATACTGTACCCTACTCTACTAAATTTGTAGATATATTTTAGACTGTATTTTTTATTCTTATATTTTTGTTTTATATACAGTGTGTATTATTATAATATATTTTTATACAGTACTGTATTATATTATTATACAATGCATATTTCTATACAGTTTTATCACATTAGGTGTAGTGTAATGCTACAAGCACTACATCATCCCATTCAGTACTCTTTGTTACCTCATAGAATAAACATTTGCAGTGTACACATATTTGTGATTATATTAGTATAAGTGTAAAAAATTTAATAATGTGCAAAAATTTATGTATAGTAATGAATACCATATATGCACATTATTGTACAATACAAGAAAAGGTAAATTTTATAAAAATTTATTGACTTAAAAGTAAGTAAAATGTGACAATGCTGAGTCCATTTCGTTTAATCTCCATGTAATGTAAAGTGTGTTTTAGTCTAATATACAGTGTTTAATCATTGAATTTTAAATTGATATCAATACAGTACAGTAAAAAAATGTAAAAAAGATTATAAAGTTTAATTAGAATAAAATAAAATGTATGAAAGCACGTAAATTATGCAGTAAAATAAACTCCGCATCCAGTTCAAGTTGATTTGTATGTTTCATCACTGCAGTTTGTTTCTTTATATTTTCCCATGCATTTACTGTACTGAACAGTTTAATGTGTTATTGTAAATATTGCTGTACATGTACAATAAATTTTAACTTTTAGTGGATAGTATTTGGTAATTTTTGTAGAAGCTGGTTGTAACTAAGAGGAGGGGAAATAATATCCATGCAAATAAAGAAGGAGATCATTCAGAAGCATGAAGAAGGTACCCATGTTTCTGACTTTGCCAATCTATATGGACATTCAGCAACAGCAATTTGCATTATCCTAAAGATAGAAATAAAAAAAAACAGCTTGATGTAGCCAAGGGAGTTAGCATAATTACCAAGCATCATTCAAAAGCTGTAGAAGATGTTGAGAAGCTGTTGTTGGTGTGGATAAATGAGAGAGGCAGCTAAGAGGTGATTTTGTGCCTGAAGATATCACAAGTGCAAAGGTAAGGGCATCATATGTGAATCTTATAGGAAAAATACCAGGCACGTCTTTTGAAGATGAAAATTCATTTAAGGTAAGCTGAGGATAATTTGAAAAATTTAAAAAGAGAACTGCCAGAGGAGAGGCTGAGAGCACGGATGAAGCTGACTTGTTTCAGAGGTGTTTTGAAGTGACCAAAAATACAAACCTGACCCTAAGAGAATTTTGAAAGGATCACTTCAATATCCCAAACTGCTTAAATCTCATTAATAAAGCCTGGGAAGGAGTCACAGTGATATATTTATTTATATTATTTGTGTATACTCTTTATGAAAGCACTTTAATTTTGCATAAAATATGATTTTTATATCAATGTTTTTGGGGGCTTGGAACAAATTAATTCATTTCTATTATTTTAAATGGAGAAAATTGCTTTGATATATTAAATTCCCAGTTATGAATTCACTCCTAGAATGAATTAAATTTGTAAGTTGAGGTTCCACTGTATGTATATATATATATATATATATATATATATATATATATATAGTTATTCAGCTAAAAATAGAGCAGGTTAAAATTGTTTTGTGTCAGACCCACTGTCTTCCTGACTGAGCAATGGTGAGAGGAAAAAGATCATTCAGGCCTTCAGTAATGGTATCAACATTCATATTCTGGCTTCCATCTTCAAAGTCCATTCATGAACCACCAAGTAAATGGTGAATAAGTTTAAAAAGGAGAGAACAGTAGAGAGAAAAACTGGATCAGGAGGTCACAACAAGAAAAGGGTTCATCATTTCTATTTAGAGCTAAATAGATCAATTAAAACATATCCAACTCAATTCATAAGACGTTTGGCAGATGTGAGAGGAGTTGCAACTATGACAGTCCAAAGAGCAGTGAAAAAAGACTTGAAAATGAAATTGTACATGAAACCTGTTTTTACTCCAGGACAGAAAGTTAGAAGGTTAGAAAGGGTGAAGATCATCTTGAATATGTTGGAAAATGATCCTGGAATAATATATATATATATATATATATATATATATATATATATATATATGTGAACTTTATTTCAATATTTAATAAGCTTCTAATCCTTAACTATGATTAATTAATAATGAAAATATCATTTTCATTTATGATCTAGTTCATCACGAATCTACTGTTAAGCTTAGAGAGCAATTATACATTCTTATTGCACAAAGTAGAGTTCAAAAGTGTTATAAACACTTTATATATATATATATATATATATATATATATATATATAATCATGTACAGCAAGGTAGTAATGCCACTATTACACAGAGGGTTACAGGGAGCATAAGTGTAAGAGAAGATTGAGAATAGTGAGGATTGAGGAAAGGACGAAAAATGAAAGTGGTTCAAGAAGACAGAAGATGGCAATTGACATTGCATTTAAATTTTTGTAGATTGTTGCTATCAGGAAAGCAAGGAATCAAAAAAGAGTTCCACAGGTGGGAAGTGTGAGAAAATTAACATTTGGTGTAGAAGTGGTTGTTGCATCTAGCTATTTCAGCAGTAAAAGGGTAGGACCTAGTTGCCAATCTAGTAGCATACTTAAATTCATGTATTCAGAGCACCAGGTAAAACAGCTCATCAGAGCAGTTATTGTGAAAATATTTGTATAAAAGACAGAGTGATGTCATATCAGTGAGAAAGTAACTGAAGTCAAGATGCCTGTTTGGGATTGATTACATTACAGATCCTTCATTGGGTTTTATGAACAATCTCGAGATGCACAACAGAAGCACCAGACCAGATATGGCAGTAGTATTCAATGCACGGACAAATGGTAGATTTGTAAATGTGCAAGTTGGATTCTGATAAGAAAACTTTTCTGGTACAACACGGTGACTCAACTTTCCTTACAGTAGATGCAACTATTTATTCAATATCGTTGTTCCACTTTATGTCAGTGGAAAACATGAGGCCAAGAAGGCATTGTGTATTGCTCTTCTGGAGTCTAGCATCAATCTTTTTTTACTATTAAAATCAATTGCTAGAATATTTTTTTACTATTAAAATCTATTGCTGTTATATTTACTATAAAAATGTATTTTATACTTTCATAGTGTAGCACCTGTTAGGGGTCCCTTAGCTGGGACCCCTAACAGGTGCTACCACCCTGGGTCAGGATGAAGTTGGGAACAACCACAATTAAGAGGTGGTTTCATGCTCCTCAAACCCCTACCCCTGATCAGAGGCCTTGCTGCCAGATGTATTTTATCATCATACCCAGGATGCTCTGATAAAGGAGTTTCTATTGTCTATCTATTGTATTTCTGCATATCCATCTTTGAATTTTGTCGAGGACCTCAAAATGAACAGCAGGGACACCAGACCATATATAGCAACAGTATTCAATGCAAGATTGAAAGAGACATGTTTGCCCTAGCCTGTTTCTTGTATAGCATTTAACTGACTGATTAACTGAAATGAGACATTATGTCTTTTATAAAGGTTTTATTCAACTATAAAAAGAAGTTGACAAACTCATACAAGAGCTAAAGGTAAATATGTTGTAAAGAGGAGGATACAATAGCAAAAGATTAATGGAGCTTACAATCTCCCGTCTGAAAAGAAAAATATATCACAAAACAAATGCAACAATTAAGATATCAATGGGAATAAATTTTCTAATATGTCTTTTAATATTTTTCTTTTAGTTTTCAAGGGACAAAATGGACTCTTCAGAGCACTGAAGCAACACTATTTTTGGTGAGGAAGTGCCCTTCTAGATTTAGGAGATTTTAAATGTACCTCTTTATAGAGATGCTGGGAATAGTCACACGATTAGAAGTCATGGACTTTTGTTCAACTTATAGAGTACATTCCTGTAAGTATAGAAGTGTGGATTTCTCGGAATGAGAAATTGCAGAGCCAAGTTTGAATTCCAGTCAAGTTTGTTACATTCATTTATGCACAAATAACTTCAGGAAAGATAGGAATCCATGTCTTCTCCTCCCAGCTATGGGTTGAATAGCAGGACTTGTATCTGGAAGAATAATTGTTATCTTCAAAAAATTGTTAATGCAATATTTATTCCCCCCAAAAAAGAAGATTGTTATAATCCAAAGTATATTTTAGCTTTAAATAACACTTTGAGGATTGATAAATCATAAGAAAACAAATTAATTAGTTACTCAGTGCTATAAGTGTCTCTATCAGACACAAAATCCCTTAGATAAACAGTAGATTGTTTGACTTCAGGCACTTGAGTGTGTCCCTGTAGTGTAACTATCCACCTGTCTAGTGACCTAAATTTCTGGGACAAGACAGTTTATAATATTACATATTCACCTATTAGAATGTCCAGATTTATAGAATAAATTTGACAGCATTGGTTGGATCCAGTGACTTGACCCCAAGTGTTGTGAGTTCAATATCTGGTGAACAAAAACATGGAGAGTTGAGTTAAAGGGAAATAACTGAGACATCCAGAAGAGGTATGTCATGTGGAACCAGAGCAATCTATCCTGGTGGATGAAATAAAGAATTCAGTTTGAAATTCCAATCACCTGAAGAAGGCCAGAGTGTACAACGGCTGAAACATCATGAATATGGCAAAAAAATGAGTCCCAAGAATGTAAATAGCATAAATCATCTCAGAAATATAGGTCAGATCCTGAAGAAGGCTGGAGCATACAATGACCGAAACATCGGGAATAGGACAACAAAAATAACAACAGTTTGAAGAATGTAAATAGTGTAAATAATTACAATACCTCATCTCAGAAATATAGACAGATAATAAATTTTACTTACAAATATATTGTCTCTTATATTTTATCTGAATTTCAAAGACAAATAGATCTTAATATTAAAATACACATAAATCTACACAAACATATATATGCACAAATGCTGAGTATCATCTACCATGTATTCAGTTGTGAAAGCAGAATAATATATTTTTATTACTTCAAAGCTCCCAAGAAAATTCAATTTTGGCATTAAATGACCCATAAGGAGTTAAACAAACAACTCAATCAATCATTCATATTGTTAAGTCTTTATGGACAAATGATTTATACTCTTAGCCTTTCTATTATATTTTCCAAATTTGGATGGCAAGGAATCATTAATTTTTATATTTTCTAATGTCTAAATTTATTGGACAATTTCAGACATTTTGTATCTATTTTCTTTTCTTTTCAACTTTTCTGTTTGGATTTAAAAAAGAACATTTTTTTTCTTTTTGATGTTGTTTGCAGCAAACGTCCTTCCCAAATTATTTCAGAGTTCAGAATTGTAATATTTTTCTTTTATTTTTGCTTTAATTGACAGGGATTGAGCTCCCAACTGAAAATCAAATGAAATTATCATCAGTTTATTTTCTAGAATATAATTTTCTTTTAGTCTTAATCATTGTATGTTTTCTTTTCTGATTGGCAAATGCTACATCTAAAGAAATGAGGACAACACCCACTCATTTAGATCAAATAAATTGTTTCAAGTTCCTGAAAGATTACCAAATGCAAGTCTCATCTAAGACAGACCCAAATGTGCTTTGACTAAAATCTGCACTAGAATTGAGCAAAATTCTTTGAAAGGATCATTTTATCATAAAAACTGTTACCTAAAGTCAAAGATTAATTTTATAACTTTATTAAGTAGGCATATTCTTTCTTTTTCTTTTTATCTGAATTTCATATACATTTTGCACTTGTCGACCTTTCTGTGTGGACTTTCATTTCACCTCAAGCAAAATCATTGTTAATAAAATAATTACCTTTTAACAATGTAATTATTTTAATTTCAATTACAAGCTCTTCACTTTTCTTTGCCTATTATTATTCTTTTTTTGCTCTCTATTTAGTGAACTAAATTCCATTGTCTAATCTTGGCTCAAATGCACCACAAATGTTTTTAACCTTCAGTCTTGGTTACTTTGTATGTTTTTGTTGTTGTTAATTTTTTCCTTTCTTCTCTCCTCTCTTTAATTCACTTCAAAGTTATCTTTCTCTTTTAGCTTTTGTCATCTTAAAGGGAATTAACCCTGGTGTATAAGCCAGTAAATAGACTAATCCTCATATAACCAAATTGATTATTAATCCATTCAATGTAAATTAAAACAGCTTTTCCTACTTTACAAACATGGATTAAGGACTTAGATGTTTTTCTACAAATGTCTTTGCATTTTGTTACATTACACAATCCAAATAATAAATGAATGTGAGTAAATTTCATTTAACACTTGATTTGATTCATTCATGTTGTATTGTTGAAACTATAGACATTCTTAGTTAAATACAAACAGAGAAGATTATTTCATCTTCTAGTCCACAAAAAAAGTGTTCCTCTTTTTCAAAGAATAAACCTGCAAATAAACACAATAATAATTCCCATTTGACTCCAGATTTAATTTCCATCATTATCAACCAATTATCCCAATTCAATGGATAATTTGTGCTGTCAAAAAGAGTTGAGAGAAATGGTTATTAGCAATTTGGAAAAATCCAGTGATTCTATAACAATGGAGGCAGTGATGTCAATAACACATGTCAGATTATTTGCAGTAGTTGGTTAGAAAAATTTCTATATCCCATTAATTGATTTCTTCTAATTAGGATGATTTGTGCGCTCATGCCACAAGACCTTACACACTTGAAGGTCTATAATATAATAATACAGGACCACAATATTAAGGTACCCAATGAGGATTGATATCTTGTAGCAGTGACTTACCTCAGTGACCCATGGATGGACAGTGAATCGTATAGCAATTTGTGCTGATGGAGGTGATGGTGTTTCTTGTAGCCATTTTTATTGGCTGGTTCTGGGCGCTCATTGGCTGAGTGTTGACTGGGTCAGGTGTATAAAAACATGGTACTCTCATTTAACAGGTGTTCAGTTTTTCATTTGGGATGGTGAGTGGCATATTTGAGATTGAGGCAAGAAGTGTGGATTTGTTTTGCCTAGTGAACCTATTGGACTGGTGCTACCTTTCTTTTCCTCTGTGTGCTTCCAACCAATTTTTGCAACATATCTTTACACTAGTAAATATTGTACAAGACTGTGATAATTATTATTGTCCAACAAGCACCAAACCTGATAGCTTCATTCAGTTACAGACTACAAATGAAGACAGTTGAGGAGATATTTGCTGATGTTTGTGACTCAGTCTCTTGATAATGCTTGGTAAAGGACATTTCACATATCTATCTATCTCTCTCTCTCTCTATATATATATATATATATATATATAGATAGATAGATAGATAGATAGATAGATAGATAGATAGATAGATAGATCCATCCAGCAGTGACATTCTGTCTCATGCTTAAACAGAGTCATGAGGCTATATGTTTTATGTGTCAGGCCATATATTTAAGTACACTCTATCACTGATATTGAGCACTTATATTTTATTATCCAAACAAATTTGGATGAAATATAACCAACAAGAGCTGTCTTTTTTCATTTTTATTTTATTTTTACCCACCATACAACAAAAAATAAAAACAAAGATATGAAAAATATTCATTAAACTCATCCACAAAAACCATCAAGCACTCTCCACATGATATTCAACAGAAAGACATTAAAACTCAGTTTCAGAGAAAACATGACACAGATAATAAAAGAAAAATAACCAACAATTCATCCACACAAACCAAACACACCAGTAACTGCAGAGCAAAGCATGAATGTCCCTTAAATAGCAATTGCCTGCAAAGAAATATAATATACTAAGCTACTGTAAAAACAGCAGATAATGAACAAAAATATATATAGGGTAACTGAAGGACTCAGGAAACAGATAAAATGCATAAGCCTTTCTAAACATAAATAAAAAGTTAGAAATATTATGGGTAATAAGAAAAATAGCATCAGCCTACAATAATCCAAAAACAGTAAAGGAGAAAATAGCTATAATTACCTTCTCAGACCAACAAAAATTACTAAACAATCAGACCTTATCACAAAATATAGACAAAAACAAATTTTTACTAATTAAAATCTAAAAATAAAAATGAATAGGTTGTAAAACATCACCAAGAAAAATGCAAATATATGCAATGTAGATAATGTAACATACTTTAAACAAAACAAATAAGATAAACAAGCCTCCAAAATGAAAAAATAAATAAAATAATAAATAACAAACTGCCCGAATACATGCGTAACTGCAACTAAGTAAACTTAATAACAATAATAATCATCAGCAAATAATGAATAAGTACAAAATACCCTAACTAATCAATAATAAATAATGAGTTAAAAGCTACCAAACAACACTATTCAATAGCTACAAATAACTGCATTCTTACCCACAATTATTTATACTCAATAGCTTTTTGAATAGTTTAAAGTATAACTATTTCCACTTATAATCAAGTAGTTGTTAGGATGATACAATAAACTAGAAATACCTGATCCTGTAATGCCAAATGAACCAGAATATATAAATAATCAAACTACCACTCAATACAGATTTTGCCTGGAACGTAAAAATGGATAAATGCACCTGCAATAAAAAGTATCAAAAGGACAGCATGTTTTTTTTAAATACCTTCAACTCTTTGGCAATGTTTATTGTTTTAAAAAGTAATGAATAGAATTGGAATAAAACCTAAAGACATGATGAAAATTAATTTATACATATTTTTGCTCTAGAGAATTTACAACAAAAATATTAAACACTATTTATTAGATTGTTTATTTATAAGAATAATTTCATATTTGCAATATTCTAAAAACTAATGCAATGCAATATTTATTATTTATCATTTTATGAAGCAATAAAATTGAAAACAATTTTATATTCATAAATTTATAAACATTTACTTAATTATTAAAATATGTGAAACAACTATAAGAAAATCCTTATTATTTACACTTTTATAAAGTTTAAATCAATTGGCAATTAGCTGATGTTTTTCCAACCATTCCAATAAATAATATAATAAATAATATTCATTTTTTTTGTTGTAAATTCTCAAGAACAAAGAAAATGTATAAATTCACTTTCATATGCTTGGGTTTTCTTCGAATACTAATCATCACTTTTTAAAAACAATAAACTTTTCTGAAGAGTAAAGGTAGTTAAAATATTAGTGGTGTCAAGGAAAAAAACCATCCTTATGACACTCCATCTTATTGTGGCCTTGTTTATCCTCCATGTTTTCCACCTGAAGATTGTGTTCAAGCATGAAAAAGACTGTTGCCACATGGTGTTAACTTCAGTGACCACTCATATATATATAAAGATAAAATAAAAATTAGGTGGAGTAGGCAAAAAAGGAAAAGAAAAAAAAATCAACCTGGAAACGTAACTGAACTAAGCAAAAATCAAAAGTACTCAATACAAATCTATATATAAATAATTCAATTAGTTTTCATGATTACTATGTTCATTTGGTTTATATTTTAGGTCTTTTTGAACAAATAAATTAAAAGAAATATTATTGTTTCTTATTTGAGTTTTGACTTCTCAGTTCTGTAATGAATTGACAAAGAACTTTAATGATGGAAATTGTCCCAAAAAGAACATTTTCCCTCACTATGAAAATATTTCTCCAAAAATTTTTTAGCTTCTTTTTTGTTTTTTTAAATGAAATCTTTGCCTTTCATTTTAAAACTCTTTGCATTTGTCTTTCTTTTAACAAAGAAATTCTTTCTTAATTTTAGAGGACAGCACTTTTTATCCATTTGACTGTTACAATGCCTGAAATCAAATTAGCCATGTTGTAAAAATATTTAAAAATTCTGTTTTTATATTTTTCTTGTCTTTTAATTATCAAAATTGAAATTTGTAATCAAAAATTAATTTTGTTCAGTTTTTCATAAGAAATTGTAAAAATTTTATTCACCCAAAATGAAAAATCTTATCCTTGATTGATATGTTTTTTTTTACTCAATATCCACAACAGTTGCTTGGACTTCAAATCATATTTATTGAGGGATGAAATAGAATTAAATTTCCTTTTAAAGCTGAAAGGCTTCCATTTTTCTCTCTTATTTTGATTTGTGTTTCCAAAAACTCAACTGAATTCCACTTATTTTACTCACATGAGTATAAACTGGACAAACTAAAACTTTTCAGAAATCAATATTAAGAAATCAATATCCACAAATCAATCATTCTTTAAGCACAACCATATTAAAAAAAATCAAAATGTTTAGACACACACACACACACACACACACACTCCTACACTTACTGTTACACACTCACCCAGACACACATCCACAAATACACATATCCAAACACATACACACATTCGGACACATATACTCTGACACACACATACAAGAAAACATACTTGTCTACATCTACCCATACATATACACAACAAACTCCTTCAAACCCTACTTTTTAATGATCTTTCTGTGCACTGAATTTGCAGTTAGTCCCTCAAATTATTATTATTATCATTATTATTATCATTATTCATTGTTTGAGCTGATATCCTCACCTTTATTGTTTTTCACAAATTTTCAACTCATGTATTTTTCATTTTCTTAATATACTCTGAAATTCTAGTTGTTATTATTCCATAAGTTATTTAAACTAGCATCCCTATTATTGTTGTTTTGATGAGTATATTTCAGCAGATAATATTCTCTAATCTTCTTTATGTCATCTGAAGTTCTGAGTTGTTTCATTAATTATTTAGACTCATATCCAGTGGTTGCAGTTTGAATTAATGGCATTGACAATGTTGATTTTTTTTTCTTTTGTTAAAAAACAAATCAATTCACAAATGTTCAGCAGAAATATTTCAAATCTTCTCTGTTCCATTTCAGCAAGTCTCAGTGTTTAGGCCAACTTCTGTTTTCAAATCCTTATTTTTTCAATAATGCCATCACTGTCAGCCAATTCCTTATCAAACATTTTCATTCTTAGATATTTCTAATTTCTAAATGCAAAATGCAGACTTATGTCAAGATCAGTGAATTTGAATTTCAAAGATGCAAAAAAAAATAACTTTTAGAAATGAAGAAATTCTCTTTTATATATGGGAGATCCTTATCTTTGGCTGAATGAAGCATTGCATCAAGAAAGTTGCCAGCTATTTATTCTGAACATTATTCAATGATGATGGAAATCATTTATGAGAAAATTATATTTCTAATCAGAAAATCTTTCCATGCTGGTGCATTTGTTGTTTTCACTCTGAATTTGAATTTTTAAATCTCTCTCTCTCTCACACACACACACACATTGACAAATCTGAATGAATACCTCATGAAATGTCATTATCAAATAATAATGATCCCAATATTCTCTACCATTATCATCATCATCATCATTATTACTTGAAATAAGAGTAGGAAATCAAACTACAAGATTAATTAATGATTAATGATTATTATTATGCTGATTATGTTGTTGATGATTAAACTAATGATGATGGTCATTAGTGAGTATTATGATGATGATAATGATTATGATAATGATGATGATAATGATTATGATAATGATGATGATAATGATTATGATAATGATGATGATAATGATGGTGAACATCACTGGTCAGGATTATGATACTTTGTTGTTCCTGAAAATAAGTAAAGATTTTTTTCTCAACAAATTCAATTGTTTTTAAACAAATTTAAGCAAGATGTCTCTGAGAGGACAAAAACTTACCAGTTTTTACAACATTAACATCTCATGCAATTAGGCAGTAGTTGTTCTCTTAAACAAGTTTTATTAGTATAGACATTCTATGTCTATTAATAATAACCATGATATTGCTTGGTGATAGGATTGAACCTGCCACTTATTATTTGTAGTCAGTCAGATTTTTCACTAGTAATAATTGGTAAGTAACTGAAAATAAAGTGACAAGTTTATGCAATGATCCAGAACTCTTCTCAGTATTCTATTAGTTTTCAACAACACTATCATAGGAACGGAATCAATTCTTCCTTGGAAATTCCAGTTCATCTGGCATTTTTACTGGATATTTCAAGATTGTTCACAACACTCCAGCAATGATTAGCACAACTGTCATTCTCATATTCCATAATTTCTTCCAATTTCTCATTAGATCTGTAATCTTATCCAACTGTTTACATTGTTTTGATTTCGTTCTCTGCTGAGACATCAAAAATTATCCATCTGATGTGATGCACTTTCTTTCTTTGTTCACTGTAATCAGATCATCATCTTCTTCTTTTTTTGAAGCCTGCATCAATGTTGGTCCCACTGACTTGAACATTGCTATAATCTACATTGCTTCAACTCATTCTTAAATCTTTATCTCACTTTCTTTGTAAGGACCTCCAATAATTACAAGCACAATTACCTGCATTAACCTCATTAGGATTGTTCCTTGATATCCACTATACATGAACAAAATCCTGATATTCATCTGTTTCTTTAATCTTGTTCACTCTCATCATCTTTTCTTCTGGAATAGCCACATTGAACCTGCGAAATTGTTGTACCAGGATAGTTCTTTTTGTTATTTATTTACCAGAAACATAGGGAATAAGATGAACTGACTCAAGGGTATAAAATATAATAGACAGATTTTTACTTATTCGCTTTAGTAGTAGTAATATTAAAAATAGGTTAGTGTCAATCTACTATGTTTTTCTCGAGCCTAAGCAGGGCAGAAATATGATTAGCAGATGACCTCTTAACTACTTCTCCATATGTCACACATGGTTGATTTCTGTGCTGGTCACGTTCTATTGTTCTGTGGTTTCCCTTGCCATCTCTTCTCCTCATCTAGCTCAGAGGTGTAAGCTTATATCCTTTTGACCAAGCTCCAAGACTCTGGTGTGAACCTAGGTTTCAGCTAACATCAAAATCTCTTTGTGTTAATTTTTTGATTGACTAAAATTATTTTATTTTCCAGTGTTCCTTTCTTTTTCATTTTTTTCTATAACCGAAGATATGTGTGGAGCTTCCCTGATTTTTGTTAGTTTTCAGCCACAAATTAGTAGAGGCTCTAGTCCCACAGACATCCAGCATTTTGGGGCGAGGTTCAGTCTTTTCTTCTTCCTCTTTTTATTTGAGAGTTGTCTTCTTGTTAGTTGAGAGAGAATTATATATATATATATATATATATATATAGAGAGAGAGAGAGAGAGAGAAAGAGAGAGAGAGAGAGAGAAAGAGAGAGAGAGAGTGATAAGGATTTTAAAGGAAAGTGCAAATGCCTTATTTTATTTTAATTTGATTTATTTTTATTTTTGTTTATATATTCTATTTTTATATTTTATTTTTATATTTTATTTTTATTTGACAGAGTTTTTATAACCATCACATAATCATTAAAGTTTTATACCAATTGTGTCAAGTAGATATTACTGGAGTGGGAGTCAAGTGACATCAGTTTTCCTCACTACTCTTTCTTTTGTCCTTTCAACTCTTCAAAAATGTCAAATTCTTTACAATGTTCAGGACTACTTTCCTCATCTTTGTTGTTGTTATCACAATGTTTCTGTTAGACTGTTCCTGTTCAATTGTCCATGTCTAAGGATATCCCATTTACAAATGGGCAGTGGAATGAGAACACTCTATCCCTGTTGATTAAATAAAGGGTTCAGTTCTGAATTCCCTGTAGGTTACCCAGATCGACATACACCTAGAGGTTTTGGAAGGTACAACAGCTGAAAAGAAGATGAGGACAATAGACTGCTTGTAAATATCCATTCCAGAAATTCAGACAAAAAAATCTTCAAAATTATTTCAAGCACTCCATGGGTACAATTGTCACTCCCACATTCCAACAGATTTTCATCTCTGGAAAATCAACCCATTAGTGTGGTAAGGGCACCACATCCACTGCACTTGATGCAGCAGTGGTGTATCTTGAACCTGATAGAACCCATCCCTTTTCAGGTTAACCTTTTTAATTCAGAGTTTGTCTTTCTCCTTCCCTTTAGACTGATTGCTATCTCAAGGCAATGGAACCCAGTCTTTCTTGCTATTTAAGCCATAGCAGTGGGGGCATAGATGAATTCATATCCATTCCTAAATGTATTTGTATGAGTGAACATAGTGAACAGACTAATGCAACCCAAGGAAATTTCTAAGTGTTTAATGCAATTCTTTTGGTACTGTCCAGTCACTATCAGTCAATGCTACAATTTCAGTAGGCATTTATGCTTAGTAGGTAAAACATTACAAAAAAAAGCTTTAAAGGAAAGAAGGCTTAGTTTGATCTATTACAAAACATTGTGTTCCATTATGAAAATGTACACAGGCATAAATAGTAGAAATCATAATCTTCCTTATGCACCAGCTCTTTCTCCATCTGATCACCACTTATTTTTGAGTTTACGGAACCATCATGAAGGAAGGGTTCTTGAAACACATAAAAAACTTGTCGCAACAAAAGAGTAAACCAAGTCTTATTCTGAAAAAGTAGTTACATTCACTGTACTGTTTGTCAAAAAAGCAAATCAAAATTATGATTGGGTCTACTTTAGTAAGGCCTTAAAATATGGTTATTTTTGCTCTTGCCTACCAGTCTCAACAAATTGCAGACTTTTGTAGCCCAATAAAAAAAAAATGCTACTTTAGATAAGAGGAAGATTCTTCATGTGGTAAGAAAGTAGTTGGGCATTATGATTTAGGGATATAAATTTTTTTACCCCTTTTGATTTACACTGACAGTGTTTTTGACTTTGGACTTATCAGACTGATTCACAATCTTTGGAATTACACCTCCACCCCAGACTTTTTATTTTTGGATCTGAACGTCCCTATTGCTGTTTCCTCACAGAAGTGGAAACAAACAATCTCTGGACATTCTTTGCTTCCAATCCAAAGGAATCAAAACAAAAATGGTTTTATGAAACTTGTTAATTGCTTGAAGGATGCTATAGATAACGATGGGAATTATGTTAAGGAATAAATTCTAAATAAATGTGTTTTTGTTTTTTTTATATATTTTTCGGTCTTAAATTCAGACATTACTTATGGGATAATTTGATAGGAGCAAATATACATTGCCACAGTTTTGGTTCAAAATATTTATTCATGTTAGTTTTAAAGAAATATGATATCTAAGTGTCAAGATTTAAATTTTTAATAATATTTAGTCAATTTACTAATACTTTATAATTAAGGAAAATCTGCTAATTATTATTTTTAAAAAAATCAGACCTTATTGCTCACCCTAAAATTTGGAAATTCTTCCAAAACAATATTTTTAATGGAATCACCTGTATTAACTGTGACTTCTTTCATTTTTTTTTAAAATAAATATTAAATTTTATCTCAATTTCATCTGTTGCTTCAATAAAAACATAGTTCCTAAGTAGCAATGATGTATTTTTACTTATATCTTTTATTTTATATTATCATCCTTTTGAAGAATTTATATTTTACAACTTTACAAAATATTCATTGTATTTTGTTTATTTGTTTGTTTGGTTGGCTGTTTTGGTTTAGGGTTTATTTAAATGCACAATACAGTCATAGACTCTTTCTGAAATATTCATTGAACATTAATCATTTTTGGTTTGTTATGTTCCAGGTATCTGTACATTTGGAACAGGCCATCCCATAATATTTTCTATTTTCCATTACTACATCTGGTTTGTATTTATATCATTTATATCCAGTGTTGTTGATTGGTCAGTGTATCTTTGCTCTGTCCTTTTCTGCAAATACACTTATTGTGTTGGGGGATAATTTTCAGTGTCGATATGTGAGACAGTATGTGAGTTCTTTATGCTTTTAGCAAAGTCAGCATGTACCAATTTTCTTTCTTTCAAGTCACCAAAATTTTTTTCTTGTGAATCATAAACTTTTTGCTGGTATTTTGATTTTTAGTAGACAATCCTAACCTCTATTTTTTTTTTGTTTTTTTTTATAGTTTTTGTTTTGTTTTATGTTTGTTTTGTATTTTTTGTTTCTGTTTTTGCTTTTTGTTTTTCGACAAAATCATCACTGATCCATTTTCTGATCTTCAGATAAATTTATCTCAGGTACGCTCCCATTCTTAGAATTGCTTTGGTGTGGGCTTTGTGATATTGTACTGACTCATTGAGTTTATCCATAACCTATTCTATTCT
>CAHIKZ030001313.1:212500-225000 GCA_903632075.3 Acanthosepion pharaonis
GTAACCCTGCGTTTCATATTTTTGCAATCAGAGTTTGTCTCATGGTTGCAAATGTGTGAAACCCAGGGTTACAAACTCATATCCATACAATTGAATATGTTAGCTCTGTCACAGATATTAAGCACTTTTTCACTAAGTACCGCACATATAAAAATAATAAATATATATATATATACATATACTACAGTTCAAAATTTTGAGGGAACCCCTGGTAATTTTTAAAATTGGCCCAAAAAGTAGTTTTGTATATTAAATAAGAGGAAGTTATTAGACATGGTTAAAAAATAAAGTAAAACATGATTTTTTTATTAGAAATTTTATTATGGCAAAAAGAAAAAAAGCATTTCATGATTAAATTTTGCTCTTGTCAAAATAACCTCCTTTAGCCTCAGCACAAATATTTTTCATTCATTCTAAAATTTTTTCAAAGTACAAGTTTGATAACTGATTCCATTCTTTTTTTAATGACTCTAAGAGCTCTTTTTCATTTTTTTCACTATTCTGCCAAGTTCATCCCATGTTAATTCTGGGGTGGTTTCAAACTTTTGAACTCCTGTAATATATATATATATATATATATATATATATATATATATATATATATATATATATATATATAAAGATTATAGCTAACATAAAAAAATGAATAATTCAATTTTCATTATTTTCAATTGCAAAGTCAACATGGCCATGAAAACAACAAAGTACACAGTGACTCCCAAAATAATTGACATCATTTTGTCATCTAATAACATAACTAATTCATGCTCAAATGATCTGAAATATTAATAAACTGTGTAAAAACAAACTAAGTTGACTGTGTGGACTTATCTGAAATGAGAATCTACCAGGAAGACAGATCGGGCATGCCAGTGATAATGACAATGTGCTGTTAAAATGGCCACTACATTCTGACTTGACACCACATGATTTTTTCTATGGATCTATGTGAAAGGACAAGTCTATATCCCCCATCTTCTTACAAGCCTAGAGAAACTAAAGCAGAGAATCACCAAGACACTGGAGAATGTTACACAAGATATGCTACAGCATGTTTGGCAGAAGCTAGACTACAAACTTGATGTGTGTTGTGTCACATGTGGTGCATATGTTGAACATTTTTGAAGCTTTGTGAAATCAATTATAAAATTTACGTCTCTTTGAATATCTTGTTCAAATTTTGATAAATAATTCTTTTATTGTTCAAAATGAAGCTTATTTAATTTTGTTTGCCTGGGACATGTAGTTATTCAAACATTCACATTTTAAATTATGTCAATTTTTGGGAGGACACCTTGTACTTTGATATCTTGGCCGACTCCTTCTTGATGATATTCTTGAGTATATTAATGTTGGATTGGAAGGTCTTGTTAGTCTACTCTGAAATACTTCACAGGGCATAGTCCAGCAAGTTCAGGTCAGGGCTGGAAGAAAGCCAGAAATCTACTGGCCAGAAATCAACAATGTTAGCTTTATAGAACTTCTTCACCTTCTTAACCATGTGGCTGAGGAACAACATCCTCAAACAATACATATTTGCCTCCTAGGTGATTGGCCTTGAGTAATGGCAAAATGAAATGCTTCAGGACTTTGTAATAAACGTATTTTCTCCAAGCTTGTAGAAGAATGTGGCCATCTTTTTACGTTACCAGTCATTTTAACAGTTGAAAACTGTGTAAAGATTTTTTGTGTGAGAATATTTTAACAGTAGATCCTATTTTTTTTGAGGTGGCTGAACACTTTTTTGCACCTTTCCATCCCCCTATTTTCATGGACATTATGTGGAGTGTTTTGTCATAAATAGTAAAGGCTGACACACATATAGAAAATAGGTAGTAGTTTATTCCAGAGAATAATATAGTACACAGTTGAGAACACAGACTAATGTAATAAACAGTTAATCAGTAACTCCTCTCCCTCGGTAAGAGAGAGTGCTGTTTAAATAGTCTTAGACCAGTCCATCTGTGGTGGTGTTCAGCTACTGCACAACATGGAGTTACTTTGATGTCCTGGTATATGGTTTACAGCCCAGGTCATCATGCATACCTGTTCTGAAGATCTACGTGTTCACTTTTACTTGAACAGCTTACACGTGAGTGTTGTTGGTACCTTTATAATTTTAGTTTTCAAGGCATTGGTGAAGTCTCAGTTCCATTTTTTGTTGAATCTGCCACTTACCTGTCTTCCTCTGGTTGCCATATGTCTATAGTTGTCTTGACATACAAGATCCGAGAGCCACTCAAAGTAGAGGGTCACTTAAAGTCATCGTAATGGCTTAAAAGGAGGAAGTAAGAAGTGCATGTTATGAGGATATGTAGGATAGATAATGGTTGACACTAAACTTGAGGTGGTAAGGATCATAGTACTTGTGTGCTTGTGACATGGACAGATTTTCTTGTGCTGTATCCCTTTTTGAACATATTCAAGCATGGCTCTACATTTTTCTATCCTTTGTATCTGTAAGCATTGTTTGTTCCCTTACAATCTATCTCACTCCCTTCTGTTCCATTCATTTACACAAGCTTTTTATGTAGGTTATTCACTGTTTCCATCTGCACCTCTTGCCTTCAATATGTCTTGTGAGTATTAATTACTCATTATGTGTCTAAACTCTTTCTGATTCTAAGTACAAGGGGTTTTTTGTTCCCAAATTTTCCTTAAAACTTCCACATTGATCACATGTTGTGCTCATTGTATCATCAGCATCTTTTTGTAAAATATCTTTATTGCTTCAGACAGAAGTTTAATAAATGAATGAAGATCAAACTCTACAACTTGTGCGTCTCTTTAATTTACTATTTGTTTGTGCCTCTATAAATCCATTCAAATTCCTGACTCAATATGTCTGCTGATGACACAACTATTTAATCCTGTCTTAATAGTAAATCTGATCAGTTTGATGAGGTCAAATTAGCAGCTGATCTAAAAAGTGACCTAAAATCAATTGTTACCTGGGGTAAGGAATCGCTTGTTAATTTTAAGGCTTGCAAAATGAAACTGTCTCTCTTTTAATCATATTAGAGAAACCCTTTTTGCCATGGTTGATGCTAACCTCCAGGAGAGTGACTCATTGTGCCTTCTCAGCCTAATGTTTTCCATTGACATGAAATTGAAAGAATATATTGAATCAATTTCTAAGTTTGCAGCTAGGAAATTTGGTTCACTGTGTTGTGCTAGACAATATTTTGAAGAGTAAGCGTTCTCAAAGCAAATTTGTGGCTTTCACAACACAAAGAAAGAAAATCACTTGTAACGCGTCAGGAAAATAACTCACGAACGCCGTAGCCAAAAATGCCTGAATTTTCCTTCTTCGGCAGATCGCACACAAAACACAAACTTTTTTCTGGGGTACTTGATTATCTCGTTCACTACATATTTCTAACCAGAATCTATCTTACATATAGATATGTAATTTTATAAGTCTACCATTCATCCTTGCTTTGAATATTGCTGCCATATCTAGTCTGGTGCTACTGCTATATATTTAGAAATTCTTGATAAAATCCAAACAAGAATCTGCAATGTTATTAGTCCTGACCTGGCATCTGGGCTTCAGTCCACTTTCCCACCACCATAGCTTCCTTTTACCTTTTCTGTAAATACTTTTATGGTAATTGTTCTGGTGAACTTTCCTCTATTGTACCTAGGCTTTATGAATTTAAGTGCAGTACTAGATTGGCAGTTATGTCTCATCATTTTACAGTGAAAATGGCTAGAGGTAACCGTAAATTCTATGCTAACAGTTTCTTCTATTGCACTTCCAGTTTGTGGAACTCTCTTCTGGCTTCTTGCATCCCAGTCAAATTTAATCTACAAAAATTTAAATGCAATGTCAATCATTATCTTGTCTTAATTTTTGTTCTTTTATTGTTCTCTCTCCTTAATAGTATATTTTTCTCATATTCTCTAACATTCAGTAAGTCACTTGTGTCTTAGTGGCTTTATTGCCTTGCTTAGGGCGAAATGATTAAAATTCTACATGATCTTTTGTTTGACCTTCATTTTATGCAATCCAAATTTAATCAATAGTTTTTAGAACATTTTAAATCATCCAAAAGATGCAACAAAGAATTCTGCTCAACTTAAATGCCATTCCAATTATTTAAAGCAGCACCAAACTTACTTTTTTAAGTGGCAACAATATACAGTTAATGAAGCAACTGGCAACAATCATTCATGCACATCTTTACAGTCAAGGAGCAACTTGACTGCATGCCTGTCTTGAAAATCAGCATTTGATCTTCTGGTCTTTATTCAGATTGAAACACAAACTACACAGCTACCTCAACCACAAATCAAGCCAAAACAGAGAGAGAGCTTTACATATATATATATATATATAAAATCTGTATATGTGCTTCAGATACTAACTTCTCTCTCTGTGTTATTGATGGAGTCTAAAAATGATGTAATTGTTCACATGAGTAAATTGCTTTTATTGATAAGATACAAGTTCATAATTACCTGAGCTGAGAGAAGTAAAAATAGACACGATTGGTTGATTTGAGCACCCCCATCCCTGGGCGATTATTTTCCTTTCGATTAACTCTGTGAAGAAATAGGGCAGGGTTGAAAGCAGCAGGTGGGAAAGAGTTGGCTGAACAAAGGTGATATTCCTTTATGGAGTGAACAGACAAATGTTCACACTATTAGTTCACTTATTCACCTTAGCAATCTACATACATTTATGGGGTTATATTTCAGACTCTCAACAATATCTGTTTTCTGTTTTGGAAATCCCAATGAGATTAAAGGGATTAGGTTTAGAAAAAAAAATGCAACTTTTCTACTGCCCCGAAAGAAAGTCAATCACTGTATTGAAAACTATAGATATTTAATCTTGACTTATATTTCAAAATTAAAGCTGACTGATATTTATTTGGTATATTCATAGCTTACTACAGGAAGAAGGAAGATTGTATTGTGCCAAGTTTTCAAGTAAGGAAGGACATCATTTTTGAAAATTATTATTCAAATTCTTAACTTTGTGGAGTCACTGACATCATACCAGCAGAAATAGCTTCATGTTCACAGGAATAAAAATATACACAGAAATAACACTAAAATCACATTAAATTTTAAATTAAAATCACACAAGTAAATAAAGTTAATTAAAATCATACAATTTTATTTATTTTTGCATACTAGTGTATGTGTATTTTGGTTAGAAGTGTTTTAAAGTTACATGTGATAAAAGGAAGAGGTCACTTCATATAATAACAAGCAATTTTTCCAGTGGTCAGTGGTGAAGAGAATGAATTCAGTGTCTTATTGTGTGAAGTCCATTTTCAGGCAGGAAATGTTTCTGTTGCATTCTGGGAGAAATTTTATTTTTATTTAATTTATTTCAAACACAGTTTTTAATGTTATTTGTTTTATTTTATTTTATTTATGATATTCATCATCATCATTATTATTATTATTATTATAATATCATCATTATTATTTTTTTTTTTTTTTATTTATTAATAATGACAATGTCCCTACAAATTCTATCTAGGCTTAAACACTAGTCACTAATGCCAGTGGTAGGTACATTACTCTTTAACCTAACAAAAAAATCTTAATTCCTATTTACTAAGCATAAACTTGACTGACAGGAAGCCATTATATACTATGTCAGATTTTATTATGCAAGTTAACAGTTTTTACAATATAATTGGTATTAACCAAACAACATTCAATATATGCATGTATGAAGAAAAATTTTGAAAAAAACAAACAAAAATCCTTAAATGTAGTTAAAATGAAAGCTTTCATTTTAACTACATTTAAGGATTTTTGTTTGTTTTTTTCAAAATTTTTCTTCATTCTGTCGGATTTATATCCATTTACACTTGCTTATATATGCATGTATATATATATATTAACCCTTGAGGAATGGATGTGATCCACGAAACTGCATAGTAGGGTGAAAAATAACAAAAAAATTCACAAAACAAACATTAATTTATAGTAAGTAAATTTTTCCATTTTAAAAATTATATATATATATATATATATATATATATATATTCAGTTGTATGGATACTCATATCCATACAACTGAATATGTTACATCTATCACTGATATTGAACACTTTCTAATAAGCACCACACATATATAAAATATATATATATATATATATATAGAGAGAGAGAGAGAGAGAGAGAGAGAGAGAGAGAGTTAATACAAGTAAAATGTGTGTCACTTTTCCTTTTTTTTTAAATCAGTATTCAATGTGCCCATACTGAATCAGCCATGAATAACATTGCTGATCAAGCTCAGCTGAATAATGCCTTTAAGTAAAATTATTCTCCTCATAAATTCTGAAATCTTTGTATTTGCTCAGTTTCATATCAAAATTTAAGCAAAGCAATTTCTAAAGAAAATAGTGGATTTTTATTAGTTTAAACATTATTTTTAGTGGATACCCATATATGAGTAGACACTGTTTTTTTTTAAACAGTATATTTTTTTATCATCTACTGGCTTGAATACTTGAAAAATCTTATTAAAGGATAATATGCACGCCCCCCCCCCCCTGCACGATTCAAACCTGAATCCCCCTTGGTAAGAGAAACTGTTGTTAAATCCTATGTGCTTATATGATACAGGATGATGCAGTTTCAAATCCTGCCAGAGGGCAGATATTTTTCTTTAATAAGATTTCTTGAATATTCTGGCCAATAGACAATAACAAAGAATACTGTTTAAAAATAAAAGAACAGAGCATCTATTCAAATATGGGTATCCACTAAAAATAACATTGAAGTGAAATCAATCTGTCAGATTAGGAAATAAAAAAATCTCTTCTTTTTGTAGATATATGCATAAAATATATATATATATATATATATATATATATATATATATTCAGCATGAAGAAGACATCAGAAAAAATATCATCTCTACATATATATATATATATATATATATATATATATATATATATATACACACAAACAAATTTGATTAAATAAGAACCAACAATGTCTGTCTAATTTTTTATTATTTTTTTCATATATTTGGATAAAGTCTTGAGTATTGTGCTTGAAGTCATGGCTATATTGTCCAAAATTCATATTTTGTTCTTTTTGTTTAAGTACTTTTGACTTTCACAGTTGTTATCAAGAAACAATGTGTTGTCATTGTGTTTTTTTTTACAATTCCTTTGTCTGCATCTTGGTATTTTTTGGGAAGCTAGATGTTTGAAATTGTCTTGCATGACATCATGTTTAACAACAATTGGGAATGATGCTGCACAAAAGAATACAATTCATTTATTTATTTTATTAATGAATATATTATTATTGTTTTCATTTATAATACTACTATAATATATGCGCACATTAATTTTATCATATACACTTCAAGATACTGTCTCCTGTGGGGAATGATATTTATTTAATGCACCCTGTTTATTTTGTATAATAATATCTTCTAGAGTTTTGATTCTTTTCTTGCATATAATGGTGCTGTAAAGTATTTTGTTTTTATCTACTAATATTTGTCTTATAATGATAGTTTCATGTTGATAGTAAAGAGAGGTGGCTACTGGCATTGACTAAGGCATCAAAAAAAAGAAATTTTATTGTTAATTTTGAGTTTGTAAGTAAAGTGTAGGACAGAGTTGTTCTCAAAGGTTTCTTTCAGTTTTTTTATTTCTTATAAGGTGTTTGCTAATATGAATATGATGGTCCAAAGGCTGACCCCACTGATATGGTGTCAGTTTGTGTATGAAGGTTGATTAGTTGTGGCCGTAGAATGGTACTGGTGCCATGAAGGATAAAAGTTTTCATTAAATAGTTGGTATAATTTTAGGAGCCAACATTGAATAAAACATCAATTACCACAGGAGAGGGTATCTTGAAATGCATATGATATAAATAATGTGTACACATATTAATATATATTATTGTGCACACTGACACCACCTCGGTTATTGATAATGGCTGTGAAAATCAAAAGTACTTGAACAGAATGAACAAAATATGAACTTCAGAGAATTTATCCACAACTTTGAGCACAATTCTCAATACCTTATCTGAAAATTGGAAAAATATAGTGTAAAATTAGACAGACAGACCTTCTGTATATATATATATATATATATATATATATATATGTTTTGAATAATAAAGTATATTGAAAAATTTAAAAATTAAAATTTTCAGACACATATGACATAGATAGATAGATAGATAGATAGATAGATAGATAGATAGATAGATAGATAGATAGATGATATAATGATATGTAATTTTATACAATTTTATATATCAACAAACAGTATTCAGTTTGTCATATGTGTGTGTATGTGTGTGTGTGTGTTTTTAAGGTGTCACATTTATTACCCAAAGAAAGTATAGAATGAACATTTTAATGTGTACTAAATGACAAAATGGAAAAAAATCCAATGTAATTTTTTTCATACCTAGAAGGAATTTCTTCAGGTTAATAATATTGGTTATTTATAAATAAATCCAAAAGATATAAGTCCTAGAAATATCTATTTGATTAATCCAATATATCCATATACCTGAATAAATTATTATTTTACATATTAATATTTGTTATTGACATTCTATAAACTTAATAAAGTACTATTCCACCTACTTGCCTACTAATTTCCTCTAAGTTGTGTTGGTTGATTATTACCATGATGAATCCAATCTGTGGCCTACTAATCAAGTTCAGCCTATTCAACAATAAGCTTTATTGCTGAGAAATCAGTTTTCCTGTACTTTTTCACCCAACTTAGATGTTTCTCTTTGTGATGTTTTAACTATTTAAAGATGGTAGTTTCAATGGTTTCATGTCTTGAGCCAATGATTTTCTTCTTCTTTTCTCTGTCTTCATTTATAACATGATCATCTTCAAATATTTTCTTTCTGGTCAATTTCCTTTTCTTGCTTAGTAATTCTTCTCAGATTTCTTTTTGGGACATTCTTAAACACATTGTTTCTTGCTCCATTTACCTTTTTCACAATTTCCATCACTCGTTAACTTTACAAGATCTTGTTTCGCTTTTGAAGTTATGTCATTCTTCTGACCAATGACAGTCTTTTTTTTAGTAAGGTGGGCAATAGTCTTCATTACCAAATGTGAAGGATAATTGTTCTGCATGAATTTTTAGCTTAAAGATGTCTTGGCTGTGAGCTACATCACTGAAAAAAATGTCTTCTCCAACAATTTACATCAATTCTCTGCATTTATCTTCACAGCATCATCATCATCTTTGATGATGGCTATAATTTTATAGCCTACAAGAAAATATATTACTCCACCTGATTATTGGTGTACTACTACATCATGCTGGATGGCATCCATGAAGTAGTCAATCTGCATCCAAGCCATTAGGTGCATCCAATGTAGCTCTGCATTCATCACTAAAAAATACTGTTGAGCAATAAGTTGTCATATTATTATTATTATTTATTCACCTATTTCTCATCAGGATGTTTACTAGTGGTGTAATTTGACTGTTTATATGTTTTTAGCCAATGTTCTTAAAATTCTGCATCTTTTTATTTGTTTATTGAAGATTTTCTTATGGCTTAATACAATTGTCTACATTTTTATGTTTTTCCTTTTTTTCAGATAACTTTTATGACATTATTAAAGTCAGTGCTTTTCTTGCACTTATCTTACCAAAGTTTTAAATATTTTTTTATTAATCTTTGATCTCTGTAAATATTTTCACAATTTCCAAAATTTTATTCCCATCTCTCAATAAATTTACAATATCTTGTTCCTCTTTTGAAATACTTTTCTTAGGACCATTAACACTTTTTCTTTTTCTTATGACCATTGACACTCTTTTTTTCTTCTGATTATTGACACTATTTCTTATGACCATTGACGCCTTTTCTTTTTCTTATGACCATTGACACCCTTTCTGTTTCTTATGGCCATTGACGCCTTTTCTGTTTCTCATGGCCACTGACGCCTTTTCTGTTTCTTATAGCCATTGACACCTTTTCTTTTTCTTATGGCCATTAACGCCTTTTCTTTTTCTTATGACAATTGACATCTTTTCTACCCTGAAAATTTAAGAAAATATCATTTACTGCATGATTGTATATATTTATTTACAATATGATGAACAACCTTCTTTTTTGCATAACATTTCAGACTATCAAATAAATTTCTCCAAATATTTCTAAAAAATACAGAAGTACTAATCTCACTTGGAATATTTATCATGTAAATGTAAATGCATCCTGAAAATTTTACTAACATCTGTTAATACCAATTTTGTTCTATAAATATTGAATAGACAAAAAAATTTGACATTATCTATTAGAATACCCAAGAAAATCCTTATATTAGCAAATGTTCTGTGAGACAAACTTAATCACCCTTGTACTAAGCCAGATACTTATTTAATAAGCTTCACTTAGTCATTCGAGTGAGAATTAAAATTACTAAAGAAATAAATTTGTGTGTGAGAAAAGTTCTTTAATCATCTCACTAAGGTAGGTTCTCTATTTACGCAGACATAATTACGACGCCAAAAAATTGTCTTAATTTTCTGATATGTTAATCATTGCACTATGGCAGGAACACAAAAACAAATTCTTCAAAGGTTCAATCATTTCTTTGATACAATTAACAATTTTTTTTCACACCATGAACTCAAGTAGAAAAAACATGTCACCATAATGAAATGAATCGCTGAAAGTTATTGCTGAAAGAACGTCAAGCTTAAGATAAGAATGGTGAAAAGCAGGCTGTTGTTTTAGATATCTCAAAGGCATTTGACAGGTATTGACATGCTAGTCTTCAATATTTCTTATCAAAGTGCCTAATGAAAGCTGTCTTGAATGGCTACTCTTCTAGATCTTTTTGCATTAATGAAGTTTTCCTCCAGAGCTTTTTCTTGGACCTACTTTGTTCCTTATTTTCAACAAAAAGCATCTCAATGCCATCAGTCCATGAATTGGTATCTATGCTGATTATACAACTATTTACTTAATAGTAAGTCTGATAGGTATGATAAAATCAAATTGGTAGGTGATACTCTTTCTTAATAACTACCAATCTGTTGAGTAAGAAGTGGCTTGTTAGTTTTAATGCCTCCAAAATGTAACTTCTCTCTATTAAACAACCTCTTTTTGCCTTCTCTCAGTATGGCTGATGCTAACCTGCAATAGAGTAATGCTTGGTCTCAAATTTTCACTGACATGAAGTGGAATTATTAAACTGAATTAATTGCTAAGTCTGCAACTAGGAAAATGTGTTCAATATGTCATGCTAGACAATTTTAATTGCAAGAATCTATCTTACATATTTATAAATCTACCATTTATCCACACATCAAATATTGCTGGTACATCTGGTTTTGTGTTTCTGCTATATATCTAGAGATTCTTGACAAAATCTAAAGAAGAGTCTGCAATGTTATCATTCCTGACATTGTACCTTGTTTTCAGTCACTTTCCCAACACAAATAATATAGCACCCCTGGGCATTTTCTATAGATATTTTCACAGTAATTGTTCTGATAAGCTTTCTTCTTTTGTATCTCGACTCCACAAATTTAAGTACTAGATTGGCAGATAGGTCTCATAATTTCACTGTTGAAATTTCTAGTTGTAACCATAAGTTTCATGTTCATAGTTTCTTTATTGCACTTCTGGATTCCAGCTTTCCTCTCAACTACAATCTTCAAAAATTTAAATGCAATGTCAATCATCATTTTCTGTCTCCTTGAATCCTGTCTTTTTATTGTTCTCTTTGTTTCTTTCACACTCAGTAACCCCTTTTGTTTTAGTGGCTTTATTTGCTTGGTATGAAATAATGAAAACAAAAAATAATTAGATTTTTTGTCAATTTTAAATATTCTTTGCAGTAAGTAGTTGGAGTGAAGATAATATACAAATTTGATTCCTGATATTTTTTGTATTTTTATATTCTTTAAATTTTTGTATCTTATACACACACACACACACATATATATATACATATATATATATATATATAGTTGTTAAAAACTCCACTAAAATTAAGGTCGACCGTATTAGGAAAATGATACATAGGGTATTTAAGGATTTAGGTCTTAGGACAATAGTCACTACTAATGTTAAACAAGTGGATTTTCTAGACGTCACCCTAAACCTCATAGCAACTCTTTTCCAACCATATGTGATGGTTAATTCCAACCCGATATACGTACATCCAAATTCCAACCATCCCCTTCAGTTATCAAACATATACCTTCTTCCATTGGATTTAGAATTAGCACTAACTCCTCTAACAAAGATGTTTTTAATAAACATCGTGATTTTTACAATTCTGCACTTAAAAATAGTGGATACAAAGATGTCACTATTCAATATAAAAACCCTGTCGATTACAACCATAATAAGAAAAGAAGATCTAGAAAGATCATCTGGTTCCTCCCCCCTTTCAATATAATGGTTAAATCTAAATTAGGACGTATGTTTCTAAACCTCATCAAGAAACATTTCCCTAACCCAGAAACTAACCCACTTAGTAAAATATTTAATCCTAA
>CAHIKZ030001313.1:230000-360000 GCA_903632075.3 Acanthosepion pharaonis
GGAAGAATAAAGTTTCTTTAGCATGTTTGGAATTGTGTATTGTACAAGTTGGTAAAAGTTCAGAAGAGACTTCAGAGTTTGTCCTTGCGTGAATGTTGATAATGGTCTTTAACGTCTGACCGCAAAGGCTAAGATGGGAGTTCAAGATTACATCTTGGTACTTGGTAGCAAGGAATGAGACGCAAGAGAGAGTTTACAAGTGTTCTGTTTTTATAATTTTGTTGTACCGAATGTAATGCCCGTATGGGAATTTCAAATGTTAACACAAAGAAAACAGATTTTTCACAAACAGGATATCGCATTGGTCAATAACTGACCAATCAGCAAGCTAGATTGAAGGTGATTAACCAATGAATGCTTGTTATATATTTTGTAAGATTGTGATGGTGAAAATTACAACAGGAATAGTGCATTTCCTAGCAGGGGTTAACTGGCTTGTTGTGGAAGATTCCACAACCTTGTGCCATGATTGGCTCTTCAGCCTTAAACTGAGTGAACTTTACTTTAAAATAAAGACAGTTCAAAGCATGATTGTCCAATCAAAAGTGTATACAATTCTAATGTGCTTTTGTGTTTCAATATTAAGTCTACATACAACTTTTAAAATCTGTACACATAGATCTTCAAAGGAGAAATCATTGTTTTGTCAGAAAACAAAAATGCCATTTTCTTGGAGGTTTCTTTTCTTCAGACAAATTTTAGACTAAGGAATTTTTTGCATAGCTGTGAGAAAATTATAAGCACAGGTTAAAACCAAAAGTATTGAATTTAAAAGATTACAATAGTGAGGATTTTGAATGCTTATTTTCAAGGTAGGAAGGTTAGCACAACACATTCCTCCTACTCCATATATTGGCGGTCAGATTGGTGGATAAAGAAAGTGAAGGAAAAGAAGAAAACATAGAAAGTGTATTGAAATCCTTAATCTCCATTTGTCATAACTGGCAATGTATACACATAGATAAACTCTCCTATATACATAATCAAGCCTTTCCGCCAACACTTCCCCTTCATTATTTTTAAATATGCACTGGGGTGATTTCATTCCTAATACTGAGATTCTTTAGTCAGCCAGGATCATAAGCATTGAAGCTATGCTACCAAAGATTTAGATATGGTGGCCATGTCATTTAGACAAGATGGAAGATTATCTTCTTTCAAAAAAAACTTCCTGTTTGGTAAAATAGACTCTGGATAAGGAAAAACTAGGGACATACTGAAGAGATACAATTCTTATTTTCTGTTGGAAACACAAGCAGATGAGAGAATGATGTAGCGACACAGGGTTTATGAGGTAAGCTCACTCACTGAAAGAAAATGCAGAAAAAGAGTAAAAAGAAGTGGCTATACAAAATTGGAACTTCTGATTGACAGATCTTATCCTGCAGTTGCTATCAAACAGCATGCCTCTCCTGCATTAACATAACTAATTATGGAGAGGCTGTAACAAATGTGAAAACTCTTCCTTAATCTTTTCTCATGAAACCACAACATATTTCTAAGGTTTAATGGGTTTCATTTTTTGCTTTAGAGAGGAAATATGCACAGAAAATAACTTTTGGAGAAACTTTTTTTAAATAACATGGCAAAAGGTTAAAAAAAATGAAGAAGTTTGTAATTTCAGTTTTTAGAAATAAAACTTCAAAGTTAAAATTTTCTGAATGAAACTGAGTTTATATTCATGGATTACCCCAAAGGACCCAGTAGAAGGATCATTTTGGTCAATATAAGTTGCCACTATATTCACCTCATCCATGCACTTAGAAAGTGAGGAAAATGGATGAAGATGATAAAAAGCTGAAAAGATAATATCAAGTTGGAAAAAGAATAAGACAAAGAATTGGAAAAGAAGAAATAAGAACTGAAGACTATAGTAAAAAGAAATTATTTTATATGAAATGCATTATACTGCCATGAAACTTCACCAAATTAAAGAGCTTTACAAAATTATTAAATGACAGAGTTCATGCCTGTGAGCCAACTTCAAGCATTTTGGAAATGAAAGGTGACAAAAACAAAAATATTTTGAAGGAAAAATTCAACAAAATAATTTTTGAAAGACATTATAACCCAATTTCTATTTTCCAATTAATGTTCATTTTTAGTCTTTCTGTCTAGCAATTTATTAACATATCATCAGATTCACCTTAAAAACTTGGATATTTATACTTAACAATGTTCAATACAAACAATTGTGTATGCAGCATTGAAGCAGACTTCTTGTCTCATCTTTTGTGGTTCAATAAAATCAATTCTTTTGGTTGATTAATGAAACTTTTCCAGTTTTTCTTCTCTGAAAAGAAAATGACTATTTGTAATCAGATTGTAAACTGGAGAAATTGAATTTAATTACCATTTACCAACTTCAGCCTTAATCACCAATAACAATTTTTTTTTTATCGTGCATTCATTGAAGGTGGAACTCACAATTAGTTACTTGTAATACTTAATCACTATCAACTGCACAATTACAGGGGTACAAATGAAACTTACAGATTTATAAAATTTGTGTAGTAAAGATGTATTGATAGAAATCAAGTGAATTTGAGGAGAAAAGATGCAGCATCCCTCGTCACTGAAAGATAGGCTACATGCCTTGAAAATCAACATTTTAAATCATGACCTTCTAGTAGACTTTTTATACAGAGATGGTAAGATGCCTTAAAAAATAAGTAAAATAAATTTATTTTTACCAGCAAGTAGAAATCATAAACATGAGGGGTGCTGATAAATCTTCAGATTTGTGCACTTCTCAAAATCTAAACAAATGAACAAACAAAAGACATTCATAATTCTCAGATATGAGCAGATAGATAGATAGATGGTTATAAGCAGATAGATAGATAGATAGATAGATAGATAGATATGAGCAGATAGATAGGTAGGTTTACATACAAGGACAGAGTTAAATCACAAGCGTGAGAGAGTGTGAGATAAATAACAAAAGAAAGATATAAAGAGCAATAGAGAGAGGGGATGTTATATTCCACTTCAAAGATCTATTTCTGATTCACTCCATATGTCGGCCAGATGTGCTAAGAAAGCAAAACCCAAAATAAAAAATTATCTTCTGTGCAGAGGCTGCGAGCATCACATTCAGCCCACAAAACAAATACCCACAAAGTAAATACCCACAAAAATATAAAATACTCTAAGCAAGCATGAACATTGCCGCCAAAGAAAAAAAGGTGAGTCTGGGAGCTACCAGATTTGCTTAAAAGAAAGCCCCCTCAAAAGTGACTCTTAACATCACAACCATGATTTCATTCAAATGACCCAACACATCTACCTTTACTATGACCCTCCAGGACTTTCTCATTGACATGATGACCCCAGTCAATTCACCGTAATGGCAACCAGATTCATTAGGAATCTGTTTCCTGCTACTCTTTACACACAGAACCCAGCCAACAGGCCAGCTGTTGAAAGCAGTGAGCTCTCTTTGTTACCATAAGAAACTCAACCCACATATCTGCTCAAGACCTACCATTCCATCCCCATAAAGACATTCCAGTTGCATCCTCTGTATCAACAAAGCCAGATTGATTCACGGCTTCACCATCACACTCCAGAACTTTCTCATCTGCAACAGTTGACAGGTCATAGTAGTGATTTGTGACCTGTAAACTGACCCAACAAATCTGTCAACTCCAGGCCTTACTGACAACACCCTTACACCTAATTGCTTCCCTTACCAACAGCAAATAAAGAACCACATATTAACAATTTTGTTATCTTTTCACTTTGCCTCACAGGCTGCTTATTGTCCTTTTCAAAGAGATGTGAACAGTCTGAGATAGAAACATCATTTGATGTCACATCATTAGTCACATAATCTATTTAGGGTCAGAGGAACATTACATGTACTGCAGCCATAACAACAGTTGTGTATCTGGATCAAGATAGCCTAGTAAAGTACATCTCTCTTCAGATTGTTTTCAAATTCAGAGTTTTCCTTGTGCTAGAATGGCAACCAGTCTAGAACAAACGAAATCTCTGAATTTGAAACCAGTCTGAAGAGAGCCTGGTCTATTTGTTATTTAACCCATGGTTAGGGGAGAAGAAATGGATTCACACCTTCCCCAAGAGTATCTATGCAAAAGTGAATGCAATAAACTCAGAATTCAAACCAAACTCCAAGTTATTAATTATTACACAACACATGCATAAGATATGAATATCAAGAAATTTAAATGGCAAGAAATGAAGAGAGAAAAGTAACTTACAAAAGAAAGAGATAAATCGCAAGAGAAAGAGAGGGAGGTAAATAACAAGAGAGAGAGAGTGAGATAAATAGCAAGAGAGAGGTAAATAAAAAAGAGTGATCAATAACAAGAGAGAGGTATAAACAGCAAGGAAGAGAGATAAACAGCAAGAGAGAGTGATAAATAAGAAGAATTAGAAAGAGAGATAAAGGTAAATAACAAAAGAGAGATGACTACAGAGAGAGGTAAATATCAAAAGAGAGATAAATAGCAGGCGAGGAGAATTAGAGACCATAAAAGTCAGAGGTATGAACACATAAATAGAGAGAAAAGGAAAAAAAGAGATCAGAATTGGAAGAAGAGGACAAACAAACACACATACATACATACATACATGTACCTATTATGTTTGTCTTGACAGATATTTAGTTCTGGATCTTGAATCATCCATATATTGATGTGTATATATATATATATATATATATATATATATATAAGTTTTGTTTTTATTTATGTAGAAAGTATGTAAAAGCCTTGTATGTAAATAAAAAGGTTGTCTTCAAATATTATTGGTTCTTGGAAATCATAGTATTGAGTGTAAAGAAGATTTAATAAGTAAATCAGCTGTGACATAAGTAAAACGAAATTCAGTCTTTTATGATTTGTTTTGTTTTTATGATTTTTACAAACATGAAATATATAATAATCTGTATGTAAATGGGCCATGAACTTTAGTCTCGAAAAGTAATTTAAGAAATTTCAAAATATTTTTCATGTTTATTGATGTCATTCAAAGTATTATTCTTATTGATAAAGGAAAATATATTTTATTTTGGTTGCTATTTTTATTTTGAATTAGTTTTATATGGCTAAAGTTCAACAAACCCAATCAATGTATATATAGATGCATAGCGACAGAATTGTGTTTGTATAAAAAAAGAAATACGTAGTGATAAACTTCTATGCCTGCACTTTTTATATCGACAAATACTTCAACCTCAACATTCAGCATTCTTCTGACACAAAATTTAAGCAGGATACACACACACACACACATATTAATAATTATAAATATACATACATTAAATTTAGATATATGTGTAATATATACTTTATAGCTCTGTTTTACTACAATGAGCACTGTTATGCATATACCATTGATTAAATAAATATTTGCTCACCTGTGTGTGTACGTAATCGGTCATATATATGGTAGTTTGTATCTCTTTAATTAGATCATTTTATATATATATATATATATATATATATATCATTTATTCAAAAATTTTAACATAAAAATGTTATAAAATCACTACAAAAATATACCATTTTGTTTCAACACTTTTGGTGTCTTCTCAAGTGATGATGTTGAATGTAGAATAAAGGGTTCTACATTCAACCCCATCACTAGAGAAGATACCAGAAGTGTTGAAACAAAATATATGTAGTGATTTTATTACATTTTTATGTTAAAATTTTTGAATAAATGATTATATTTGCTCTACTATATATATATATATATATATATATATATATATATATATATATATATTGGACTCTCCCATTGTTTTCAACATGAGTGTCAAGCAGCTCAGTTTCTAGGACCCGACAGCCAGACACCTGCACATATGATTTGATTATAGTGGTGAAGGCTTTGTGCAGAACCAACCACACTTTTTTTTTCCACAGGTTTTGAATTCAGAAATGTCCTAGATCAGTTGCCATCCAATTCTATAGAAGGCAGTCTGTCCTGCTATTTACCCACAGCTGGGAGGAGAAGAAGAGGATTCATACATTTCCCAAGGCTATTAGCACATAAGTGAATGTAATGGATTTGACTGGAATTCAAACTGAGCCCTCTGATTCCTCAATCTAAGCCACTATCCATTACTCCACCGTGTCTCCTCCCGTATATATCCATTACTCCACCGTGTCTCCTCCCATATATATCGATCTCTCTCTCTCTATATATATATAGGATTAAACAAATAAAATTTTTCACTTAGCTTTTTTTGTTATATTCAGAATCTCAACACAAGAGTTTCATAGATGAACCTTTTTGTAACTGGTCCACTCATCAGGAGGTTCCAGCAATTGACTACAGACTTTTTCATTTTCATTATGTTCATACTAAGTTTGATGTAATTAATTTATGTTCTAGTTATTGGTGTTAAGTTGATTTTTTTCCTCTTTTTGTGTACATATATGTCAAATGTCATTTCTCGATTTTGTCATTTCTTATGTATAAACACATTTATAATGATAAATTATTATGGTATGCTAAATTTATAAGATAAAAGTTCTCAATATCCAGAATAGAGCATATATATATATATATATATATATATAAAAGTGAACATAGAAGTCAACACTTAGAGGTGACAGTCTGTTTCATGCTGGATGCAATCATCAGGCCACGAGTGCTGTTATTTTTCTCGGCTATTTATATATATACGGGTCAGTGGGGCATTGTGGGTAGTCTATTTTGGCAGTTATTTTACCGGAAGTTGTTTATTTGTTTGTTTATTTATTTGGGTTAAATTATTTTGCTTCTTTTTATTTATTTTTATTTTTTATTTTTATTTTTTATTTTTATTTTTTTATTTTTATTTCTTATCTTAATCAGTGTTTTTATTGGCGTAGTAAAAATTTGTTTATATCGCTTATTTAATAGTTTTGTTTTGTTTTGGGAAGATAAAGCTATTTATTCAATTTTGGGGTTGATTGTTGTAGTTTATTCTAACTATTATTTTGGTAGGAACAGTTTTTAATTTGTTTATTACTTCATGTAACTACCAAAATAGACTATCCACAATGCACCACTGACCCGTATATATATAAATAGCCGAGAAAAATAACAGCACTCGTGGCCTGACGATTGCATCCAGCATGAACAAGATTGTCACCTCTAAGTGTTGACTTTTATGTTCACTTTTATATTTACACACGCTCTATCTCTGATATTGAGCACTTTATCCCATAAATATAGCACATCTTATGACTATATTTCTTCATATATATATATATATATATATATATATATATATATATATATATATACACACTTTATTTTAGGATATTACATCGAAACATGTAAAAAATGTTACACAAATGCAATCGTGTTTCGATGTGTATTAGCACATCTCATCAGGCGTTAGTAAATAACTGGTTAATAGACAATTTATTGAGATTTAAAAACAACATACACCCTCTTTTCACGAGAAAAGGAAGATAAAGAAAAAGAGTAAGAAAGAAAAAAGAAGAGATGATTGCAGAGTTTTTTTTTTGTTTTTACACAGATCAACCAATCAAAAAGACCGACGCTACGTTCAAAATAAGGTGAAAAAATGAAAGTTAAACAAAACTGAAGAGACAAACAATGGATCATCAATTTTGGCAATAAACCATAAGCAAATGTTTCCCTATGATGAGGAATCAGAGAGTGAAAGACCCTCTGCACACTTTGCAAATGATACAGATACAGGAGCTGCTCTTGAAGTACTCCCCATGCATTACTATGAGATGTACAATAATGCTTGGGAGACTTGATGTGTACTGATACCTGGATTGTCTTCAGCAGCCTGTAGAATGTGTTCTTCATAGTCAGGCATAAAAGCAGATCTCGGTCTACCACGATCCATAATTTGTGATGCCATAGATCTGCTCTCAGCAATGCTATGATAAACAGAAGCAAAGGTTAGATGACTCAGCTGCATTCAGTCTGGAAATGCAATCTGATATAGCCATGCAGCTTTGCATCCATTACCATTTGCGCAGCCATATATAAAAATGATATCTGCCTGCTCATGATATAAATATCCTACCATTGTTAATTCACAATTACACATGTTAAACATTGAAGACAGACTAGCTACAAATGTACACGAATGACAAATATAACCTCGTCTACATAGCAACAGAGCACCATCTACCATAAACTTTGTTTAAACTTAATAACTCAAAAAGGAAAGATTTGCAGACATACATTTATATGGACTTTTGTCCTTGTTTTGGTGTGAGGAACCTGCCCCCAATGTTTATAAAATTATTTTTGTTACACCCTGTATATATATATATATATATATATATATATATATGATACTTTTCTGTAAATATTCTCAGAAATAATTATTTTAGATTGGTCTATTTAGCTTTTTATTTTATATTTTGAACAGGAGTAGACATTTATCCCTCGTTTCCTGTTTGCAATTGAATTTCCAGTTTCTTCTAAAACCTTCCCATTCTCTTTCACTCCCACTAACTCTTTGCATCTTATTGGCATTATCAACTTGCTTGGACTGAAATGATTAAAAAACTTAAAATCCACATATCAGTCAAATATAAGAATCTTCTGCAAACACTGACATACATTCACATACAGATTGTAGCACCCAAAACTTTCAGAAATTTAAGGTGTAAAATAGCTTTTTCAAATGAGGAAAAAATGACAAAAGTGGTTCATTATCTTGTCAAGTTAACTCCTCCTAATTTTTTAAACTGCTCCTAGGGGACATTTTTCATATTATAAATACTCCACAATAATTATTACTTTTCCACTTATACTACAACATGTAAATTGCAGAACAATGTGTTCTGTTTTTGGAACACGCATGAACAATACACCCACACTACACACATTCACTCACTTCACATACTTTGGACCAAAAAGTTTCCCCATTCGTTTGTTACACACATTATTGTCTTTGTTACTTATAACCTTTTTGTTAATACATTTTCATTTGTTTATACATATATATTGCTTCTTGTTGTTTCTTTACATTCCTTTACAAGGACTCATACTCTGAGTCTGCCATGTTTGTTATGGGCACTTCAGGAGACACACGCGTTTATCTCTCAACGCATACACTGGCCCGCAACAATCTCTTAGTTAAGTAATTTCAAAACATGTATGAAATATCTGAGAAGACATGGGAAACACTGAATAACTTGACAGATTGATGAATCTGTCCAACTTCTTTAAAGTTTTGATTAGTGCTTTCTATGTGTCTATGTACATCTGTATGTACACTCCACCAAAATCAAGATATAACATATATATATGTATATCTATATTACACTATTTACATTGTTCAGACTGTTGTTTTCATCTTTATTGGCATAATCACGATGTTTCGTCCATTGTACGCCCCTCCCTTCTTCAGGTGATATACATTGGAATTTCAAAATGAACCCTTCATTTAGTGCATGTGGGGTAGATTGCTCCATTTCTACATTCCACGCCTTTTCTGGATATTTCACTTTTCAGTTTAATTCCCTTTAGTAACTCAAGTCACCAAGTTTTTGGTTCCCTCTGCTGTGGCCAGGTATTGAACTCACAACTCTTTGGGTCAAGTTACTTTTTGGATTACTTCAACTAACAATTTTATTGATTGGCCATGGTCACAAGGTCACAAGGTCACAAGGCACATGGAATTAGAACAATCTACCCCCCCCACCGTCAATTAAATTAAGGGTTTGGATCAAAATTCCCACATATATCACCTGAAGAAAGTCAGTTTGTACAATGGCTGAAACATCAGGAATATAACAATTAAGAAGAGGACAACAGTCCAAACAATGTAAATAGTGTAAATATATATATATATGCGTGTGTGTGTGTGTGTGTGTGTGTGTGTGTATACAAATATTTATTATCTTTATTTCTGTCCAAGACTTTATGATAATCATTTGTTACTATTCCTATTATTATTTTTTATTATTATTAATAATATCAAGTGTTAGTAGTAGTAGTAGTAGCTGATGATTTATACTGGAGATTTAATGACATCAAGTCCCTTAAGATGTTCAGCACTTTTTTCAGACATTGCACAGACACCAACACACATACATACATACACAAATCACATACAATGTCAAGCATTCATTGGTTAATAAATCACTACTACGTTATTAGAAGCAATTTACAAATCGCAGCAATGAGACAATTTTGTAATCGTTCTATTTTCTTGTAGTTAATTTTGTGCATTTTTGGGAGAAACAGATCACTGAAGTTTTCTTAAGTCTTCTCAAAACTCGCTCACTGATTGGTCAATGCTAACCAATCAGATCGTCTGCATGTGAAGAATAACTTTTCCCGCGCAACGATCTGGAGCCTATAGTCACTTATATAAGCAAGAATTTTTCTTAGCAAATCAGTGAGAATTCAGCTGCCAAACGAATCCACAACAGTTGAAACCATGCATCAACCATCTCACTCACACATACCACTCACATGCTAAAGATTCCTTATACACTCACATAATCTTTTCTTACACAGCAAAATCTTCTGAGAAACTCTCATAAACATTCTTCCAGTGAACTTTGAAATACTAAAATTACAGATAAAGATAGACAACTCTTGTTTTATTCAACCTTTTCTTTCTTAAATGCATGCTTTCTTTCACATCATTGTTTGATATTGTACATCTTGTTAAATACATATTTTATGTGTAACGATGTCTTTTGCTTATCCTTTTCCATGTCAGTCTTGTTTCCTAAAGTTAAATTAATATGGTGAAGTCCACCACACCCTCAATTCTTTCCCTAATTCATCCATTCAATTCTAACATAGTTGGCATGGAACTATCTCTTATAGGCACAACTAAAGCCATTTTTTTTTACATTTTTCTCAACTGCCAAGTGAATTCCTGATATTTTTTAATTATCCATTTTCTTCTTTTTTCATATAGTCAGCTGATAATAAATGTTATTTTGAATTTATTAACTATTATTTTAGTAATAAGACTACAGAAAGAGTTTTTTTTATTTAAATATAAATTGGAATTTATATCATTTTCAAACAAATTCAGTTAAATTATTTTGTCTGAAAGAGATTCTCACCTTTAAAACTAGAGATTTTTATAAAGATGGGCTACTTTCATTATAAAGTCAGAAAATAAATCTCATAGAATTAAATGGAGCTGATTTTGATTAAAAGATACAATATTTTTAAAATATATAAATATTTTTTTTGTTATTTCTCATTGAATATTTTACACAAAACAAGCCTATGTGAAAGTAAATGATCTACTTTTTGTTTTGCTCTTACATTTCAACTATATTCTCCTGTGAAAATGAAGACAACTTAAGCCAGGAACCAAAGATGAAGGATTACTTACTCATCCATATCCAATCAATATACAATATTCACCTGTCATTAATGTTCTTTTTCTTCTGTTGACTGCAGTAAATTTCATATCTCATATATTTCATTATCATCAGTTAGCAACTTTAAAAATTATTATTAGTTTTTCCTCTAACTTGCAACTTCTATATGAGAGTGCTAATAAATTCTGAGTTTAGTCACTTGATTAGCTTTTAAGAAGTTGGACGCATGTGAAATGTTTCGGCCAAACATCTTCTCTGTCCATTCTGCAATATTTTGTTTAATAAAAGACATCAGTATGAAGAAAATAATTTCTTTTATAAATCATTTTTATAAATCTGTGCTCACATTGTTGTTATTTTACTTTTTTTAAAGAAAACTTAATTATACTACATCTTCTAGTTTTCAAGAAAAATCTTTTATTAAAAACTTGATTTTCTTTTAATAAAATCGATTTCTATTCATAAAGAATGACTGTTAAAGGGAAATAACTATAAATGACTTCATCTAAGGGAGATAAAAAAAAAACACTTGGCGTTTTAAAACAAATTTCTGCAAATTGACGGCGTAATATTCACCGCAGACAGAAAGGTCATAAAAGAGAAAGTATTACTGAAAGGACAGGAAGTTGTGGCGAGCCATGATCACCTACGTCTTACCACCTCCTTTTGCATTCATAGCGCACACTTCATTTATCATTTTTTAAACAATAACCCTTTGAAATGATCTTGAACCTTGTATTGGGTGATGAATTTTTTTACCAAGTAATAAATGACTCACAATTCATTTCTGTACTGTTTCCAGTCATCACTAGGTACCCAATTCTAATAACCTTGTACCAAACTCAGCATAGTATATAATCATACACACTTTGAAAACATGAAAGGACGTGCGTGTGTACACTAGTACACAAATAAGTGTGTGTGTGTGTGTGTGCGTCATTTGGTCTGATAATCGTTTGATAAAAAAGATTCAATTGAATCATTGTCAATATTAAATTCCTCAATAGTCATCACAAAGACAATCCCATATTTTTAAGTGGACAACTAACAATGAAGTTTTCCAAATGGGAAATTCCCACTTAGCATTTCCTTGATTCAGTCTGTTCTCTAGTCAACTAAAAAAAAAAAAAAAATCTTTCCTCATTCAAATCTTTTTGTTTGTGAAACTTTTACATTATTCTTGGATTAAGAAAATTGTTCCCGACGGTCGGATTGGGATTTCATTCGACTCGCAAGTAAGCATCTCCAAAAAGAAAAAAATATATAAAAATTCATCTAAGTAGAAAATCCTTAATTAATGTGGTTTTGCATTTCGTGTGAGAAAGAAAACTTTAATAGTATTCGGTCTTTCAAAAGAAAAGTTTAACAATCCACTGTAAAAAAAAACAACTTTTAGGAAAATTTCAGATTTGAACTCAATTGTAAAATATTTAATTTTATTTATGACTAAGACATTTATGAAAGGACAAGGGCCATTTTCAGGTTGGTGTTTTTACCCCACCTTTTTTTCACTCATTTCTTTATTTCAAATTTTAGCAATTTTTCTCCTATGCAATACTGATTTTTTTTTTTAAATAGTTAAATTGCGGTTTCGTTCTTTTACACATGTAAATGGGAAATAGTGCGATAGATAAATTAGATATATGCACATAATCTCAGGATAAAATTGAGTAGTGATAATCTCCATCCATAATCCACCAAATTAGCACATTCTGTTTACAAATAAATAATAATATGTAAGAAAAATTTGTACATGTGCAGTCAACTTAGTAAATAAATGCAGGTGAATTTCTTACGAATTCTTTGATCGATTTATTTTATTCAGACCTAATTTCTTATCCTGGATAAAGCTCGAAAGATTCATTAGCAACAGAAACTACAGACCGACTTCTCTTAATCAGTAGACTTGTATTTCCTTTTCTTTTCTAATTGTTAGTAATGACATTAACTACTAAAATTACAATACTACATGTCCATTTCTACAAACATTTCAAATGTTAAGAAGACCGTTTAACAGACTCATCCACAAATAAAAGTATACACGTCTTTACATAGAGAAGCTTCATTAAGAAACGTATATAAATTACATTTTTAAATGTTATCGCAATTATTTTAAATGAACAAATACCCTTATTACATCCGTATTCCATCGTTGAGAAGTGAATTCTTCTCAAACAGCTTCTTCTTCCCGCGAACTTTTAGTTTTGCCCTATGGAACAGACTCCCTGGGGGGGATGTTTCCCTGATCACTATAATCTTAACCTGTTCAAGTCTAGCGTTAACCGCTATTTTCCACTTCTATTCGTATAAACTGCTCCTTAATGTACAATCTACCTCGAGTGGCCTCCGGGCTTTCTACAGGGTAAGCCTTACTGTAAAAAATAAAAACCAACTATAAAACAACGAATAATCTAAATAATAACTGCAAGAGTAACCTCCCTTGCATAGGAATTTAAAACAAAGAGTTATTTCCCTTTAAGCACAAATGTGATCATTACATTTCGTGCCCGATTAAAACATTTAAAAACAGAATTTTACGTCCTTAAAAAAAAAAAAAAAAATTAATCAAGTACATAGTCTCCATTGTTTGTAAGAACCGTCTTCCATCTTTCCACAAGCCTTTTAATGCAATTTTTATAGAAACTTCGTGTTTTTTTTTTTGTTGGAAGAAGATTGTGAGGTAGCTTTCGATTGATTGTGTACAGTTGTACTCTAGTAAAAAGTAAAAGAGTTTCAAATTTTTTTATCATTGAAATGAAAATCCGAAGGAGCCAAGTCAGAAGAATACGGTCGTTGCAGGAGGGTTTCTTATTTCAACTCTTTAAGCTTCTACAATGTCTGTTTTGTTTTGTTTTTTTTTTGTTTCGTGCTTTTTGCCATGCTGTGTTGGAAAATGCCACTTTTTCGATTTGCCAAAAATTGGCCGTTTTTCTTCAATCCATGTCTCTTCAAATGGCGAAAGACTGTTATACCGATTTTCAAACGCTTCGCAATCTCTTCCGTCGAAATATTCGTTTTATTCTCCACGATGGCAAGCAGAGTGTCTTCTTCGTCGACGTCGGATGTTTATTTTTAGGTTAAACTCACCCTGAAGGAAATCTACCAAACCATTTTTGAATTCCCAAACAGCTGGAGCACAAGCCAAATAAACCTTCTGAAGGATTTTTTTTTTTTTTTTTTATGTTCCGATGCATACTCCTTACTGAAATTCATATGTCAAAAATGCAACTTTTCATCCTCCATCATTCAAGGTATTCATCTGTTGTCAACATTTAAACAAATTCTGACTCGCAATTGAACAATGAAAGAAAAAGGTTTTCAATCTCAAACACATCAGAAATCTGCACCAAAACAAACACTCAGTGACTATTGTCAAGTTTCAGTCCATTTTATTTTTATATTTATGGAACTCGGGCACGAACTTTTGCAATGATCTGATTTATGATACATATTTTCCTTGTCAATTTTATTTTTATCAAAACATCATCTGTGTAAAGTAAACGTAAGCATGGGAAATATTACATATTAAGTTCAAAACATCTATTTTCCCCAATCCAATGTGTACATCATTTAAAAGGCTATGGCTAACAAGTTTTCAGATCCATTCTTGAGCATGTTTGATTCTAAATGGGTGACATAATCAGCTATCCAACTAAACAAAGCTATTTAGAGAAAACAAGAAATATAAATATTGCTCTCCTAGAATAAAGTAAAAAAATTCTTGATTATGATATTTTGATTAAAACTTTTTTTTCTTTTTTCTCTTGCAGGTAAGAAAATGCTTTTTGAAGACAGAATTGGTAAGATATTTTTCAACAAAATAATAAACAGGAATTTCTTTTACAACAATTCCAACAGCAGTAATAAAATCCAAAATTTTACTTACAGCTAAAAATAAAAGATGATCAGAAATTTATCAAGATATTTAACATGTAATTGCTGACTCATTCATTGAATAACTGAAAGACTATTTTATTCAATCAAAATACTCCTCCCATTTTGGTAATAACTTTTTAATTCTTTTAATAATTTTTCATTGAAAATCTTGATAAATTTATTTCAATCTTTTTCACATTAATCTTTGGGAAATTCTTGTTCATAAGATAATGGTTTAAGAAGTCACTTGAAGAAGTGGAATTCTATAAGGAGAAAGGTTAGATGAACTAACAACACAATAAAGCAATATTCTTCAATTTCAATTCTGTTATTTTTTTGTAATCTGTGAATGTGTGTTTGTTTTTTGAATGCATTATTTTAATCTAAATATTTATAAATTGTTTGGCCATATTGAAGGAAACTATGATGTATAAAATTACTTGTGTTCCACTAAATACACACCGTAACTCTCCAGAAATTACTGTAAAGCTTTTGTTAATGTTTAAGCTTTTCATCTGTAACTATCCATTGTCCAGACTCTAGTTATGAAATGAAATCCATTCTTTGTTATAAGTGTTGATCTCTATCTATAAAAAGCAGGATGTGTGAGTGTGTGTGTGTGTGTTTAACAAATGCATGGCCGCAATTTTCAACAGATTTGCACCAAAATTTACATGCACATGCTCCAAGTTAGCAGGAAGACCAAGACCAAGACCAACTTTGTATTTCCCAACTCCCATCTATAGTGGAAATAATCAATTTTTTCATGCTTCTACGACAGTTTTCATGTAGTTTGCGGCCATTTTCTACTGGCCAGAGTGAGAGCCAATAGCTGGCTGCCATGAATAAGCAGGAAGATTCTATTGGCCAGCGTGAGAGCCAACAGCTGACTGACACGAATGTTAACTAGCATGTTAGCATGCAAAAAAAAATCAGTAGCTGCATGCATCACAAGTGGGAAAAATTTAAATCTGCATTGCGCTTTACTCCACTTGGTTCATTCGCTTGCTTAAACTCAATGTTGATTCTGATTCCACAGAACTGGGTTGAGTGTGAAAAAGTATTATGTTGTCAACATTCTTTTTTCATTTGGTTTTTCCAGTTACGAGTCCTTTTTTAAAGCTGATCGTTTTGTGTTCATTTTGTTTAGTTCTTTTTTCATAACATATTTAATGTTTAGTATAGAGCTTAGAAAAAATTTGCAGTGTGAGATAGGCAAGAAGTAAGGCATGTAGCAACATCAGCATGGCAAAGGGCACTCCTTTAAAGGCAAGGAAGGCAAAAATATTTTAAGTCAAGTGATAGCAATTGCTGTATGAGTCGTACGATTTTTGAATCAAGCACAGGCAACGCCAGGCCATTCTAATAGTACAATATAAAAATGGATCATTGTCTTTGAATATGATTAAAGTCAGTCCCCAACATATTTTTTTTTGTTTCATTTTATTCAAAGCCAGCTCAATTATCAACCAATACATTAAAGTTTTCTTTATATTCTCAGACCAAGTTGTTTTTTTTTTCTACTTATTTTCCTCTGCAGTGTTCACATCTTCATTGATTGATGCATTAAAAATTAAGCAAGCAAACATTTTTCTTTAAGATTATTAGAAAGGAGTTCCTCATTCACAATGGCATAGGTTTTGTCAGAATTGTAAAAGTACAATGTTTATTTATACAACTAGTGGAACAGAATATGACTCAAGGCCATGATTCAAGTGAGAATCCTATGCATACATAGAATATCTTACAAAAATTGAGTTCCCTTTGCCTCAGGCATCAATGTTTAACCCTTACATACCTCTTCATAGTGTCACCACTCCCAGAAACTGAATACATCGAGCTTTGAATAAAAACCTACCACAAATTGTTAAAACACATAGTTGAGATTGACAGAAAAAGCCATTTTAATTGTTTAGTCTTGGAGAATGAACCTATTTGTAAAGAAGTGTGTTAACCTTTTTAGTTTGAAAAGTTTCATAATACCATTTTAACATGATGATTTCACTCACTCTTTTTATTATCTAAATTGAAATCTTTTTTTTTTTTTTTCAACCAGAATCTTTTTTTCTCATAATGAGGGATGGCACTACCAATCAGTGAAGTAAACAATTGCCCAGCGTGCAGAAGTAAGGGAGGGCAAAGAACTTACTTCTATTTTGACTCGTAATTTGATTTCCTTCAAAAAGTTAAATAATTTCTTTGATAACATCACTTTTTTTAACAATTCCTACTATTATCATTGTTTAGTTGCCAATAAATGGTAATGAAGTACTAGAGTTTTACTTGTAATAATTCCCAATGATAATTGAAGCTGCTGGAGATTCTTCTCTGTTTCTGGAGAAGCCATATTTAGGATTCCAGATTTGAGTGAACCAGACTTACCTTCTATGTCACTAGTGAGGGTATTATCTGCAAACAGCAAAGGGCATTATCAGTTTTTTCCGCCATGAGTACTGTAAGTTGGACATAGTTTCTACACCTGATGAAGATATATATTCCCAAAGGAAAACAACACTGCTTTATAAGCTGCACAACATGGTAGCTGACAGGTCTAGGCAGATGGGGGCCTGGGCCCATGCTAAAAAAGTAACTGCTTGGTTTAATACATAAACCACATTCCACATAACTTCCACATACACACACACACAATAAATGAAGTAAACTCCCAAGAAAACATACATTTGACCCTGTACTTATCAATCCCAGAAATCTTGAGCCAATTGAAGTTAATATGGGGTTTTCTCACTGCTCTCCAACTGCCCAAAATCCCAGACAAAACCTCCAGATTATTTCCATCAAGGTTAAAATTCCTGGTTTAGTCTCTACATTTTTGAGAGGCATATAACAGGTTTTTATAACACCTGATCAGTGATTTATTAACACGATTTGCTTTAATTTTCACCTTTTGTTTATATATTTAGTAACATTTGTTTCTTATGAATCCACATGTACCAATCTCCTTTTTCCAGAAATATTATCTTTATTCCCCCTACACATTATTTATCACATTAATTCATTTCTTAGCTATCATTCTTTCTATCTCTCTCCTCTCTCTTGCTTTCTCTATATTTCTCTTTTCTTGCTTTTTCTCTCACACACACTTTATATATATATATATATATATATATATATATATATATATAAAGTGTGTGTGAGAGCTTTTTCATATATATATATATATATAATACAATATAATTTTTTTCACTCCAAGCAAGGCAGTAAAACCACTAAGACACAAGAAGTTACTGAATCTGGAAGAATTAGAAAACAAAAACATTGCTAAGGAGTGAGAACAAAAGTATAATTAGGAGGACAGTAGATAGCAATTAACATTGCATTTAAATTTTTGAAGATTAATGTTGGCTGGAAACATAGCATCAAAAGTATTCCACAAGCGAGAAGTGCAAAAAAAGAAACAGTTTGCATAAAATTTAGGTATTATCCAACCAACTCAACGGTAAATTGGTGAGACCTCATTGCCAATCTAGTACTGCACTTAAATTCATAGAGTCTAGGTGCCCTAGCAAAGAGTTCATCCAAACAGTTGGCATGGAAATATTTATAGAAAAGACATTGGAAGGCAACTTTACATTGATGAAAAAGTGACTAACGCCAAAATGCCAGATCAGGACCAATAATATTGCTGATTGTTCTTTGGATTTTATCAAGGAGCTCTAGATATATAGCATGAGCACCAGACCATATGTTGCATCAATATTCAAAGCCTGGACAAATGGTAGACATAGATATGTAAGATAAATTCTGGAGAGAAAAATTGTCTCACACAACACAGTAAACCAACTTTCTTAGCAGGTAACCTGGTAATGAATTCAATATAGTCTTTCTACTTTATGTTTGAGCAGAACATTAGCTTGAGAAGTTGCAATGAGTCACTCTCCAGGAGGTTAGCATCAGCCATGCTGATGGAAGTTAGAAAGGCTTCTCTCAGATGATTAATAAAGAGCAGTTTAGTTTTGGAGGCATTAAAATTAACATGCCCTCCTTTGCCCCATTTAATAACAAACTGAAGGTAATTTTTTTAAATCAGCTGCCAATTTGACCTCAATGAACTGATCAGATTTACTATCAAGACTGGAGGAAATGGCTGTCATCAGCATAGATACCAAGTTGAGAGATGGTGTTAATGAAAAAGAAATTAGGACCAAAGATATAATCCGGTGGGGGGGATAGCAATATTAGTACAAAAGGATCTAGAAGAGTGGCCATTCAGAATAACTTTCATTTTATGAACAGGATCATTTCTAGATCAGTTAAAAAATTTGACTGGAGACACCATGACTTTTCAATTTGGTGAATATATATATAGGCAATAGACTGTTTCATGATAAACACAATTATCAGGCCTGATGATTGTATTTAACATGAAACAGTCTCTGCGTGTTGACTTCAATGTTCACTTTTATATTTACATACGCTCTATGTCTGATAGTGAGCACTTTATCCCATAAATATAGCACACCTTAAAACTATATTTTTTCATTCATATATATATATATATATCTATATATTAATTATGTTATGTTAATTGTATTTTAATGAATATTGTCCTGAAGAAGGTTATTAAACCAAAAAGTCAGACGTCGACATTTCATTCATATTAAAACAACATAATCGCATTTTAAGGATTTTTGTTTTGTTTTTCCAGATATTTTCTTCATATATATATATATGAATCTTTGCTGTTGTACTTGCCATCCATTTGTATGGCTCAGAGTCATGGACTCCATACAAGTAGCATATACGCCAGCTAGATGTTTTCCATAAAAGCTGTCTGCGTGCAATCTGTAGAGTTAAGCTTCAAGATAGGACATCTAACGTAGACCTGTTTAACAGGTGTAATATTGGAGAAATCGAGATTTTTATCATACAGTCTCAGTTACGGTGGACTGGTCATGTCTTGAGAATGATGACAAGATACCCAAGATCCTAATGTACAGCCAGTTAGATCAGGGCTACAGGAATGTAGGGCGCCCATGGCTAAGATACAAAGACAAGAAAAGCAACTTGTCAGCAGTTAATATACCACATAACACCCTTGAGTGCTTAGCTTTGGAGTGGGTAGAATGGAGATCAACATGTTTTAGTGGACTCAGCAATTTTCAATCTGCTTGTCTGAATCATCTTCAAGAAGCAAGAGCTAAAAGGTCAGCCAATCTAACAGTGATCTCATCTCACAATTCTCACACCTGCTCCATATGTGGCCTCCTTTGTAAATCACTAGCGGGTCTTAAATGCCACTTAAGATTATCGCATAAACTTTCATAACTGAATCAATAAGTTGGCAGATCCTCATACATCGAAACCGACAGGAGAGAACATTATTATTATTATATATATGTATGTGTGTGTGTGTGAAAATTACACATACATGCATATATATGCAAATGAGAGCAGGTGAATAATTTCATAATTCCATAGACTGGCATATAGTTATTACTTGAATTTTGAACTTACTGTATAATATTTGATCTATCTAATTGATATTTACAATTGAACTAAATGCATTGTCATGGAAGGAGATTGAAAGTTAATATTTATTTTATAAATAAATGTTGTTTTTTTTTTATCATTATGCTGCAGATTTATGGATGTAACTAGATTGTGTTGTACATGCCTTTTGACTAAAGACTAATTTATATTTGATTTTTGAGCTGCTAAAAACTATAAGAGTTTCTGTTTTATTTCTTTTTTTATAAAATTCATTTTAATTTCACTTTTTTTTTTAAACAAAAACTTTTTATAAATAAATTTACTTGCATAATTTGATCCTGGATTTAAAAAAAAAACATAAATGCCTGTCAAGAGGAATTCAATGTTTTGAAATATCTTTACTGAAAACAAAAGCTTTTGATCTGACCAAGAAAAGTTGACTGATAATTTGATTTGTTTCTTATGGCTTATCAACTTTTTTGGAGCCAAAACATATTTTAGAATTATAAAAATAATTCTTTTTCTTTTTTTTTCTTTTATTTATAAGTTAATATTGCATTAACAATTTTTTTTTGGAGAATAACAATGATTTTTCCAGGCACAAATCCTACTATTTCACCCCAAACTGGGGGGAAAAGAGATGAATTCATACTTTTCACAATAGTATTTGGATGTGAAAGAATGTAATGAACTTGACTGGAATAAAAAACTAAGTTCTCCCACTAAGAAGAGATTCCACTAAAAGATTCTGATGTTAGGCCAAATTTGTGGAAATTAGTTAGGCTGAAAACTTTTCAATTTTTTTTCTCTTGTTTAAATAGTTTATTAGTTTTCATTTTTGCTTTTTTTTTATCTAACTTTTCAGCTAATATAAATTTGTTTCTTTCAGTTTCTATTTCATGTATGCTTTAAAATTCATTATTCTTTTCTTCTTTTTGTTCTAAACAAGAACACTAAATTTCAGCAGAACCACAGGACTGTGTGTACTAAGGCCTACTCTTAGTGTGTGTTCTCATATTAATGCAACAAACATGAGTCCTTATGACTTATGTCTTGTATTCTAGTTGAGGAAATTAAAAAAAAAAGAAGCAAACCTTTAGTAAACAAATTCTAAAAAACAGCAGCATCATAAATATAAGGAAGGCCAAAGAATATATCAGCAGAAACATTCTATGAAAACAACAAAGATGAAGACTATAATATGAAAAATGTCTAGAATAATGAAAACATTTTAGAATTTCCAAAATGAATTAATTTAATACAGCTTAAAGTATCTACAATGACAGTAACATTGCAATGTTACTCCGAGTGTGAGTCATGTTGGGTTGAGTTTTAAAATGTTATTTTATCGACTCTCAATAGAAATTTGACCTCAATATCTCCTGCTTCTTTTGTCATCATTGCTGAGAGGCACAGAAAAGAAAAATAAGGGATTCTCCATTCATGTGAGAAAAAAAAAGTACATTTGGTTTGGCCATTTAAAAGTGTAGGAAAAGCAATGATCAAATTTTCTTTGGTTAATTACATATCTCGAAGGTCATGGACACCAGCAACCTTATCTTGTTGGTCTTTAAAGTGAATTTCATGTGATGAATAATACATTACCAAACAACAAGGAAGTTTGTTCTCTCTCTCTCTCTCTCTCTCTCAGTGCAAAAGACTCAACAACTGAGGTTTTCAGTTTCACCCCTTTTTTTTTTTGTACAAAGAAATACACAAGCAAATAACTTTTACTGGTTTATTTTGATTTTATGGAATACATTTTTAGTTACAGGTTTATTCTTTGTCAACATTTGGGAATTTAGGAATGGGTCAGATTTTGTAAATATTTCAGCATGTACCTGTGTTCTTAAAATGTATATTTTAAGAATCAAAATAATATTGAATAGTTTTTAATAATATTTGAATAGTTTTTATCAATATTTCATTAATGAACAATAAAGTGTCAGTATTTTCACTTTTCATTTACAAAATGTTCCCTGGATGAACAGAATAATTAATGAAATATTATCAAAATTAATTGCACATTTCAATTCAAAAAATAAAAACAAATTGGCAACTGAAGGACATGAGACACATAAACAGTTAAGTCGATGTATAAATAAACATTAGGTTAATTTGGAGGTGGGGATCAGTTCACTGAGCTTTTGCCTTTTGGGTCACACTTCCTCTATTTCAGTTGCTCAATATCTATTTCTCTCTCAATACATATATATATATATATATATATATATATATATATATATAATTATTTATTTAAAAATATGATTCCAAATCGCTACATAAGAGGTCTCATGTTTCAAAACTAGAGCCAAAAACTTCAATATAATCCTTTAAATTAAATTGAGTTGGTAAAATGGAGCTCGTTCCATCCTCAAGCGAAATTTTTGTTGGTAGATTTCAACAAAGTTTTTGGTGGAAAGATCTAGTTTTGAAACATGAGACCTCTTATGTAGCGATTTGGAATCATATTTTTAAAAATAATTATATTTATGCTCTACTTTTGTATCGAGCACTATTTTTAAAAATAATAACTAAAATACTAAGGGACTTTGGATTATTTACCTAACCAGTTCCTTCCTATTTTCTATATATTTTCACATATATATATATATATATATATATAATAATAATAATAATAATAAAATATAGTTTTAAGGTGCGCAATATTTATGTGTAAAAGTGCTCAATTTCAGAGATAGTGTGTGTGTTTATATATATATATATATACTCTTCCTTTGTGTTGAATGCATGAGGGTTCAACAATTCTGTTCCTAGAACAGAACAGCCAGACTACTCCACATATATGGTTTGAAAATAACTGTGAAAGCTTGTGAAGAATAATCCAACCATTTTGAATACAGAGAACTGATGTAAATAGTGTCCCATGATTTTCCAAAACGGTCCTCTTTCGCATTTTTGAATTCAGAGTTGTCTCTCTGCTAGACGGGTTGACAAACAAAACTATAAGGTAAAAAATCTGTTGGTATATAATCCAAGTGGGTTCTAGTAATATGAAAATATTAGAATTGATCTACATAAAAGAGCTTGATGCATTTTATTTAATTTATACAGAGCAATATAATTAATAATCAAACAAATCCTTTTACCTCATATGGGGAATAGGCTATTCCAGCAGATAACAAAAGTAGGTATCTGTCTTTTCAACCCCAGATTAGAGCTGACAAATCCAGAAACATTTATAAATGTAACTCCGCACATTATTATTAAGTTTTAAATCCTTTAAAATTCTGTATTAATTTCTGCCTTTTAAATGATATTCTTAAGTGAAAACTATATTTACTAATCATAAATGGAAAAGTTTAATACAAATCATCAAACACCAATATTTTAAAACTAATTTTGAATTTTTTTGTATATATATGGGTTACCATACACAACATTATCAGAAAATAAGAGCAATAACTATAGTAAATTTAAAGGCAAAACTTCTAAAAATTCAATAAACCATTAGATTAAGGAGACTATTTTCATAAATTTTTAATATTACCAAGTATTTAAAAATTATATTAAAAAATGCTTGTGCCATTTTCTTCAATTATGTTTTACAGATAAAGACTATAGAACAACATTAGACCTGTCAACATATCAAAACAGCTACTGCTGTGTTAAAAAATGCATTTCTGCAATATTTTGAACTTAAAGTGAATAATATTTGTTTCAAATCAGATTAATTATACTTTAAATCAGCTAATATTCCACAAGTAATGTTTCAGGAAAGTATATTTTATTTTTGGAAGATTTTTTTAATAAAGCAAATTATACTGAAAGATGGCTAAAAAAGGGTGCTAATCAGGTATTTTCACAAAAAATACTTCATCCAGTTAATTTAAATTAGTTTTGGAAATACAGCAAAGTATTTTGCTTATTGGAAATATTAAATTTAATCTATTAGCTTGAAATTAAAACTAAAATAAGAATCCAAGAAAGATTTTTCACTTCAAGAAATTAATTTCAAACCTTAGGTATTGTGTTTTTAGTGGAGGTCCCTAATTAAGAGTGATAAAGCAGACATGCTTGATGAAACGGTCAAGCTCTCAATATATTGTGATTCTAGCAACTAGTAAAAGAGAAAATGACCCAAGAGAATAAAGATAAAGTGTAGTGACCAGTAGAGTAATGATAGACAGGTGAAAAGTTTATTTGTAAATAACCATCAGTTTGCCAAATATATTGTAATGCTTTCTTTCATAATTATGATTCTTAAATTTAATCTCAAAGTTGGTTGACCAACAAGAGGTCAACTCAAAAAAAAGAAGATGAAATGAATTAAATGACCACATTTGTGTCAGTGAGAGTTTATTTTGGAAGCATTATTTTTATTTATTTTACAGTCCTTCATGAAAATATATTTGATGTTTACTAAGAAATAAAATAAGATATTGCAATAATCATGTAAACATTTCACTGACACATTGATTTATATATAATAGTCAGTGGTGTCTAAACATATTTAAACTTTGTAACTCCTATCCAATGCATAACTATTTTCTTTTAAAATTTATTTTTTTCTTGTTACTCTTTTATTATTAACCAACACAGATAAAAATTGACCAATTTCACATGTTGTTTAGTTTGGTTTATCAACATTTTCTGGGCTATTTTATGCTGAATTCTGTGGTTTTGATAAACAATATAATGGGTTTATAACCAACTGATATTTGGGCCTATAGGCAGACAGGTAGGACAAGCTTCAGACTACCTGTAGATAGACTGATAGATAAATCCATTAAGAGTGGTTGATATCATCTAACAAGTAGATATCATTTATTGTTTGGTCAAGTTAGCTCGAACATCCATGAGTCTGTCATGCCAACCATCACATTCCTGCATCAAGGTCGGAACGTCATTAGGGTGACATTCTGTGTCATAACAGCTGGTCAATGTAGATGGTTGCTGGGCAACCAACCATCTTGTTCCATGGCTAGGTGTCCAGAACACTAGATCACTTGAGACTTCTTGTTTTACTCACCAACAGTGTCCTGCTAAGTGCATTCTCCATTCATGTAAGATTGTAGAAATATCAGGGATGGCTCAATAGAGCAGTGATTTAGTTGGATGTTGTCTCCAGGAAATGTTAGGTATATTAGCTCTCAGCATCCAAGTGTAGGTTCCATCAAGGTTAGACTCTCGGGTTTTTTAGTTAATGTCTAGGCAGTGGCACTATACATTAACAGTGCTTTGAAAGAATCTCTGCTTGACCCAACGAGACTAAATTATACATCAGTGTTGCCTGACTGATTTTCAATCATTTCGAATTTTGTCTAATGCCAAAAGACTAAGAAAGCAAAGTGAATTTGGTGAATGAATGAAACAGAAAGCCAAGCTGAGTGAATGGAGAGAAGAAAACAGTTGATGGATGAATGAATAAAATGAGAGACTTGACTCAATCAAACTTTCTTTCATTCAACTGATACAGTCAATCAAACCTAGAATAATATGTTATCTCCACTTGTTGCATAATCATTAATGATTCTGCTACAATTCAATTGAACAATTATTCTTCATTTAATCAATTACTTTCAATCCTTTTATCATTTTCTCACGTTTTTCAGATTTATTTACATTACTTGATTTCTTTTTTTCTCTGTTTTATTTTTTTAAGAACTGATTTATATAATTTTATATTTTAATCTGTTTTCGTGTAAATAAAAAAAATAAAGTTCCACTTTCAATATCTATCAAGAAATCTCTAAATCACAGTCATAATTATAATTTCAATCATTTTTTATGAGACTTTTTTTCTTATGTGCCATGTTCCTTCAGTACATAGGCAGCCATGGCTCTCCACTCCCCCACCATCCCTTGTTGTTCTCCTCAGTAAGTTTTATCCCTTTGCTACTTCTCCTTGGCCATTTTCTGTCATCCCTTTGCTTAAGCCCACTAGGTATGTCATGCATTGATTTCCTTTTGTCTCTCTTTCCCTCTATTTGACCTTGTGAGTATCAGATTCTCCAAGCTCTCCTCACTCACACAGATCTTTTTTTTAATTATCTCTTCATTTTAAAATACCACATCTGATGGCAAAAAAGACCTAATTTTTTTACCTTAATATTTCATAAATTTCTAACAACCACAAGAAAAGAAACCTGTTTTGGTCAGGACCTGATAGGGAAAATGGATGAAATTCCAATAACGCTTGATATAATTATCCAAAGGTTTTTTATTGTCTTAATATTTCTAGCTGAAATGAAAAAAAAAAAATGGAGAATGTCCTAATGTCATCAACTGCATTAATTTAATAATGATTGCAGTTATCTCTTCTGGTTAGGGTATTCAAATTTAATAGACTTTTTTTTTTAATCTCTATTTGATTTATTTCATTCTTACTTATATTAAATTTTAAAATTCCTTTTTTGCATATTAAATCTTAATTTTTAACTTATCCTTACTGGAATAAGATTATTTAAAACCTTTTTTTCATTCAATTTTTGTTTAACTTCCTTGTAAAAAAAAAAAAATATATATATATATATATATATATATATATTTATATTCAAACCTATATTAAACTTGGACACCAAAAAATCTCAAAAAATAGATTTGTAGAAAACTGGCCTGTCAACAAAACTCTTTCCAACTGCTTTGTATATTTCATAAGATTAAATATATAACAAGAGACATTATGATAATCTACTGATGTTTGAAGCAACTGCAGTTTGCAGGGTTACTACAGCAACCACTGTTGAGCCTGTTGCAACAAAGCATAAGGCTTATATTGCTTTTTTTTATTATTGCTTGCTTCACTGAATTTTCTCACCCTCACCAACTGGTGGCCTCCACTAGATATCAAGTGACAACAAGTCTGCTCAACAAGAATTCTAGCTGATTTTTTTTTTTTTTGTTGCAATGTTGTCATCTGGATAGTTGTGATCCTTCCCTATATATCTAAGTTTTTCAGTTAGGCTCTTTTGGATTTGTTACCAGTGTTTCAATTATCATTGGCACCACTGTCACATTTGTGTTATAGGTAAGAAGACATATGGGTGCCTCTCATATTTCATCTTTTCAATTTATAAGCCCAATATAAAGTACTTGATTCATTTGATAAAAATTTTACTAATATTTAATTAATATTCCCAAATATTCCTTGTTAAAAATAGACTCCTTACTCTACTTTGTCATTCTATTCTGCTTCACTTTATTTGCTGTCTTGAGTGCAGAAAAAATATTATTTCTGGCAATATATTTGAAAAAAAAAGATTGGAATTGAATGACAGCTAAATATCTTTCCATCTTAATAGAATTATCAAAAAATCAATGAGATATAAGATAACCTGTAACTGTAGCAAAAGTGTATTTTTGTTGCATGGAGCAAGTTTTATGCACACCATAGGTAGGTAGGTATATATGAAAAATTATTCTTCTTATTAGTAATAGTGGAAATAAAAGGGAAAATATAAAACAAATCTGCTGAAGAGGAAGAAAAAGAAATAAAGGCATAAACTTAAAAAAACATTTAGAAAATTCCTAATTTACTCAGTGGTGGACAAATATAACCAATTATAAATTAAAATTATTATGCTCCTTTTAAAAAGCTGGGTGTTATGATCTTGTTATGTGTGGTGAAAGATATAATTTTATTTGACAATTTTTATAAATGTGTAAACCTCAGAAGCAATTCATTTTAAAAAGAATCAGTATATTCAAAATCCAAAAAAATATTTCTTGGAATTATTTCAAGGATATTAAAATGATTGTCTTTCCAAAAAAAGAAAATATTGATCAAATATAACCAATTTTAAATGAAAATTATTGATTTATTCTGAACTTTGAAAGTTTGGAACACTAAGAGTCATAAATTTTTTTTATTTTGTAATTTATTTTACTTTTTTTTTTCCAAAAATGGGCAAAATAAAATTGTCTTTTACTCAGGCATTTAAATCTTTCATACCCTTCTACATCCACATGATATAATTTCTTTAAAAATCCAATATTATATTTCTATCTAACAACAGACACAGTGGAATGAGAACAATCTCTACCATCGTAGATTAATAAAGAGTCCAATTTGAAATTTCCTAAAGAATCAACAGACACCTGAAGAAGGTCAGGAGCTATAATACCTGGAGCATTGTTATAGTAATAACAACAAAGATAAGGATATTAGTCCAAATATAAATAATGTAAATCAATAAAAAACATTTTCTTTCCAATCTTGAATAAACCACCTGTTTTTTTGTTTTTCTTGGTTTTTTTTTTGCATGACCACACGACTGGAATTTTTTGAGAAACTACAATGCTTGAATAATGATACAAATCATGGTGATGAGAGAGGAGAGTATTTTTGAAATAAATTAATGATTTTGTTTATTCCTTGTGTTACAGGCATCAAAATACAATTCATTTTTCTTTTAAAATATGTCATTTTTATATTAAAGTACATTGTACTTTTTTTCCTTTTTAAAATGCATTAGATTTTTATTTTAAAGTACATCTTATGAGTAAAAATAAACTAGGATATTGCCTACCTCTCTTCAATGTCTATTATTCTTATTATCCGCCATTTTTACAAAGGTTACTGGCTGTAGATTATAGTGAGGGCTTTTTTTATTATCTTGGAATTATCAAAAAATCTAAAATGAAATAATACCATGCATCAGGTGTACCAAACAAATGGATTGAAATCCTTAAGGAATGAAAAATTTTAATTTAAACTTAATTATATTTGTCAATTGAGGAGATTAGGGTTTGATAATACAGATAACCAGAACTAAACGCAACCCCCCTGTCCCACCCCGTGGAGATACATTCACAACATTTAGAGCACTAACACTATGTACAATATTAAAAGAAATTTCCCCTCCATCAGGTTTTCACTCAGACACACCTCCTCATCTCTATATCAACCATATAGGGACCCAATAAACCAGATGGCAACAAACATTTTGACAAACTAATTTATTCTGTCATCATTTGTTTAGTGAACAGTGTATATGTCACTAGTGTGTGAACATTATTATTATTATTGCTGTCATCAGATTGGCTAGAGTATTTGATAAAATAAAAAAAAATAGATATAATTAATCAGTGAAAACAAGTTGAAGAGTCTGCAGTGAGTGTTGGGCTGAGAGATCTTGTTGGTAGGAAGGAGGCTGACAAAACCTCAACACCGGTTTGGTTTGATTGCAGAGAGACTTGACTGTTCTACAGACGGCTACATAACCCCGCTACCTCTCTCTCTTTCTCCCTCTTCCTTCTCTCCCTCCCAGATGTCTGCTTATTTGCAGCCAGTGTTCCTTCCTCTGCTTGTCTGACAGAATCAATAGTATCAACCCAAACAACTTGGACAGAAAACGTCCTCAACCATCTGCATTTGTTTCCACTGAATTTATTACTTGGTTTTTTTCATACCTAACTCATCCTCCACAGATATGGGCCTCGTTGGATAAACAAAAATGAGGTAGATATAAACAGGTGTTCCTTTTGTGTGATTTTTGCATGGAAATACTCTCAGGTCATGTCAATGAAGCATGTACGAGGCTAGAATATATATATCAGGGTTATTTGTGCATTTATAGTCTGACTTCTATGGTTTGTATGATACGTAACTTGATATGTCGCAAGGATTTCTTTCTCTTCTTATATGACAGTGGTATGCCTTTATAACATACATATATATATATATATATATATATATATATATATATATATATATATATATATATATATATATATATATATATATGCACACACATACATACACATTCACATTTATTTTATGCATCACTACATTAATAAATTAGGTGAAATGGTCACAAATGACTGGTTATTAAAAGTTGCTTATATATTTTGGTATGTACTAAAAATAAAAAGCAACACTGAAAATGTTTGTAAGTAATTGTTAACTGAGAGACACAAAGCTGCTTACAGAAATACCATATTTGATGGAATATAAGAATGCATTTTAAAAAAAATGGTTCAAATAAGATATGAATTTTATATACCAACTTGTGGTATCTGGTTATCCAGATGTTGTAAACTACGAATACTTGTACACAACCTAACTTCTATATTACTGTAATATTAAATATAAGTGGTGAGGCAGGTTAAATTACATTAAATATGCTATTTTTATGTTAAGAGTTGCTTTTCTTATTATTTTAATCCTTATCATGTAGCATCATCTGTACTTAATCAGATTCTAGTAATTCTGTATTATATAGCTTACAACATATTTATTATATGGCTTCAGTAAAATATTCTTATAGTGTTATTTGAATGTGATATTTTATAAAGCATATCTCTTAATATTTCTCTTTGGGTCACAGTATATAAGAGTTACAACTCAAAAAAGTTACTTTCCTGCATTACAATCCAAACTGCGTTGGTACAAAAATGGATTTTGTATTTAAAAAAAAAAGTATAATAATAAAATTTTAAATATCTCTCTCAGAGAATATTATGTTTATATGAAAGGAACACTTGTATTGAAGGGTTAAATGAAATTCTAAAGTAATTCTTTTGTATGACATATTGCACTTGTATAGGAAAACCTTGCAAGAATGGTTGATACAGGTGATTGAATGCCATAGGGGAAATAAAAAAAAAAAACTTATTTTTCTGACTAAACACTTATTCTACTATAATTTGTATAACTTGTATGAAATTCTGTTTCTGCTTTTGAATCTTGTTACACTGTCAGAGATCCAGATTACAGGATCTTCTCTACCTAGTGTCTAATAACTACTATTTTACTTCAGCTTAGATTATTAAAGTTCTGCTTAGTAGCTAAGGTGGTTGTATATTTGCCATCATCACCATGTCAGATAAATGCCAAGAGTTCAATACTCCTTTTCAAGACAGTCAGAACCTTGGTGCAACATAATCTTCCTGCTTCCACTTGATCTTAAGTGATAAAATATCTTTTCAGTATCAGTTGCACAAAGGCAAAATTTATAAATCCTATTCATTGCAAGGGCCTACTTGCTTTGAAAATCAAATTTCAAAATCCTGATTTTTACTGACATTTAAACACTAATCTGTAAAAAAAAAACAACTATCTCAGCCATAAAACAAGACTTAATGACAAATTGACTGTTAATTAAACATTTTGTAATAAAGAACAAAGTTTTCAATTTCAATGTTTTTTTTTTAGATCCCCTAACATTCAGCCAATACAAGGCTCAAGTGCCACTCAAGATAAAGGGTTACTGCGTCATGTTGTACAACTGTAAGAAAAGGCAAGAAGTGAAGTTTATGGGATTATGCAGGAAAGATAACAGTTAAACATAGATGTGAAGAGGTCAAGATTGTAGTGATCGCGGAAAATATTCTGCTGAGAGTCTGTTCCCCAGTTTGGCAGTTCTTGGGAAGAAGCTGTATTTAAATTGTCTTTGAAGTGTTCAAAATGCTTAAAACAAAACTTAGAAGCAAATAAGTTCTGCTCATCTCTTGTGAGCAAACATTTTCTTTTTAATGTAAAAGAAATATCACAGAATTATAAAAGAGACATTCATTAATGTTTATTATAACAAATATTATACTTTTTAATGTAAGAGTATAATTAACTTTCAGGTCATATTACGAGAGATGCTATTAACAAATAGAATGTGTACACATTTGTTGTGAGAGACACACTTCATTGCAATTTTTGACTGGTGACACTGCAGTATTTTTAATAACCATTCACACTGCAATCTGCTGCATTAACCGTAATTCTGACTGATTGACTGACCCCACCCTCATTTCAAAGTTCAGGTAGTCATCTTATTAAATCAGTTTATTTCATATCCATAGGGCCACAAATCATAAACTCATTTATTCAGTTTTTTCTATGAATATACTTCATTGATATTGAAATGTATTTCTATTTAGAGGGCTGCTAATATTTCAGTTTCATAGATTGACTATGAGTTAATAACTCATAGTCAACCTACAAAAATTAAATATTCTATATTTGTTGGCATCAAAAACAAATATCTTTTTCCTTAAATAACTCATGAAAATTTACCTTGTGTCATATAGATCAACAGTTACTTTTTTATTTTACTTAATGCTTATTTTTTTTTTTTTTTTCAAAGATTTTGCAAGTTAAAATTGGGGAGAGGTAACCTTGAGACTGAAGCTTTCTCAATATTTGTAAATACAGTAAACTCTTTTTAATACCATGTCTGTTCAGTATGTAAGCAATCATGGCTCTTCACAATGTTCTTTTTTTTTCATTATCTATGGATTAACATGACTTTTTGGGAAAGATAGTGGAGTAGTTTCAAATTGCTTTCTCTATGGTTTTCAATTCAAATTTTTTACTCTCTCAGACTAGTTGCCACCCAAGAGCCCAGTCTACCCTGTTATTTAACTAATAGATGTGGTAGGAGAAGAGATGGGTTCAGGCCTCTCTCAAGAGCATTAGTGTGAAAGTGGACACAACTGATTAGGCTGAAATTTGAACTCTTCTCATCAAGACCATTTTCCAGAGACACATTTCCTCTCTTCTCCTTCTATGTGCCATGTCCCTTCAGGACATGGGCGATCATGGATCTCCACAATTTCCTGTCCTTTGTAGCTCCTTTTTTTGCTATTTTGCATGTTATACTGACTTTTTTATTTTTGTTACCTTTTTGTTATGCATCAGGATTTATGGAAGTGATAATCATTTGCATTTGCACACATAAAACGATGACCCCTTCAAAATAATGTTTTCAGCAACAAAACTCTATTTTCCCACATAGTCAGCACCAGTGGACATGCATTTCCAATTTACTCTTTACTTCATGGGTTGACAGCCATACAGAGCCACTCACAAGGTGACTTTTCATATAAGGTCTGATCAAAAAGTATTGTGTTGTTATGGTAACGGAGCTACAGTACGCAAAATAAAGCTGCTTGGTACAGATTGAGCTTGAACTCTGTTGCACATAAACACTAAATTATAACATTTTCACTCATTGCCTTTGTTTATAGCTTTTTATTGTTTGGACGGAAAATGTGTAGTGTGGTCATTTCACCATACCACAGAGCTTCCATCAGCTTGTGCAGCAGTTTTTAACCAAGCAAAACAAAAATATAAAATTTGGCACTTAGATGATTGATGTTATATTCAGCAATCCAACTCTATTGTTTTGTGGATAAGACTTTTTGTAATCATTCCATCAACTTGTCAGGAGGTATCAGCAATTGACTGCTGATTTTCTCATTTTAATTACTTTTATTAAAAAAAAAACTTACAAATAGATAGAACAGTTACAAAAAAGGTAATCTTTAAAACTCTGGAGTTGGGGTGTAGACTATAACCTCAATCATCTAAGTGACAAATTTTATATTTGTATTAATCCTATTAATGCTCTACTTCTGATATCAAGCACATTATTCCAAAGACTGCTTGCCTTAAATATCCTTTCTTTCAGAAACTTTCACTGACAGCAAAGCAATGCTTTACTTTATATAGATATGTGTATATATATATATATATATATATATATATATATATATATATATATATAAACTTGATTTTCAGTGTATACTCGTGTTTGAAATAGACATGACACTTTTATAATTTTAAACAGTGTGAATTATATCTGTCCATCTGCAGACTCTATCAGCCAATCCTCTGAAAATAACATTTGCAGTAATACAAATTTCAGATTAAAATAAAACCATTCATTTTTTTTATATAATATATTAGTGTGAGTGTCAAATTTGACAACCTTCTTTCCTCATATGTTCCAGAAATTTTAAACTCCTTCCTGATTTTAACTATAATTGTCCTTTTTCCTTAAAACTTCCTCATTGCTTACACACTCTGTCCATGGTATTCTCTGCATTTTTCTGTAGAACCACGCCTTTATTGTTTCAGGTCTTCTCATTTACTTCAATCTTCAATAATCCCATCATATTTTTATAGATAATATAATAAAGCTTCATTTGTCCCAAAATCCAAATTGTGATGCACCCAAAGAGGATTGAGCTCACTTCACAAATGTTCTACTTGTCTGGCAACTGAGAATAAGAACAAGTTTATTGTGCTCCCAGGTTGCCTGTCATTTGTAAAATATTCATTTAAATGACAAGTTCATCTGCCTGTTTAAACAATCAAAATGTCAACATGACAACTGAGAAGGAAAAGACGTGTAGAAATAGACAAATAGCTACATTTGCACATTGAACATGGAGAGCACTTTTAAATGTAGAGAATCCATATTACAAAATCTGATTCCTTCCATATGTTTATACTTTGTTTTTTTATCTGATTTGCTTATCACTTTTTAAGATACCATTTTAATAGAGACCAATTCAATTATAGAAAATATCAATCTTTAAGGCCTGTGTATGCAAATAATCATCACTTATATTATTTCTGATTTGTATCAAAAGATAGCAAGAATAAAAATCCAGTATAACATGTCAAATATATAAAGAAAAACTGTGCTTCTGAGAGCATATAGAACATTTCTCATCCTAACCTAGTGTCCAAAATCTAACCAAAGATCAGATTTTATTTGGTACTCCTTCTTAGTCAGGCTGATAACTTTCAGTATTCTCTCATAAGTACATATGACAGTCCAACAGACACATAGCTGCAAGGTGAATTATATAAGCATACAGTACAGCTTGTTTGATAATTTTTATATGAAAATGTTCAGTTCTTTTCTTTGTTAAACAAAGAATTTCATACACTATCCCAAGAATTATTAGCTAAATGCTTACATCAGATCAGTATAATGCCAACATGATGTAACATTCATTGCTCAACAGGGGAATGGTATGGAATTCTTTGTTTAACATTTAGTGCATTAAATTTGAGATATTGCATTAGAATAAGCATAATAAATATCTACACACACACACACACATATATATATATATATACATATGATGTGGCTTCCTTCTGTCTGTTCTACAAATATTTTCATGGAAACTACTCAGATAAGCTTTTTCTCCCTGGTGTCCCAACTGAATGAATTTAAGTGTGTTATAGACTGGCAACTAGATCTCACCATTTTAATGTTGAACTAGCTAGATACAACCACCACATCTACTCTAATAGGGTTTTTTTCTCACACTTCCTACCTGTATAACTCCCTTTCTGATTTCTTGCTTCTGTCATAACCACAAAATCTTCAACAATTTAAATGCAACATCAATTACCATTTAGTCTTCTTGAACCCTGTATGTTTTTTGTCCTTTCCTCAATCCTACTTATTTTCAATTTTCTCGTTCTTTTTCATTTTCACTCCCTGTAAAACCCTGTGTTGAAGTGGCATTGTCACCTTGCTTGCAGTGAAACAAGTAAAATTATATAATAACCTTATAATATTTTCTTATTTTATTTAAAATTTTCATGAAAATTTAAAATTTGGCAAAAATATATTTTCAATTTAATCAACTTGTTTTTTTTTAATGAAATCTTATTTGGAAAGATTGTATTTGTTTTTAAATCTGAAGATTAATTGAATCATAAAACTGACAGTCACCATGTAGTGTTGATACCTATGTTCATACTGTCTATGTCTATAAATGCTCTAATGTTAATACTGATCACTATTCTCCCTTAAATATAAAAAATTTTGACATATATATATATATAGAGAGAGAGAGAGAGAGAGAGAGAAATTTAAGAAAAGTTCAAGTGACCTATCTGATTACCAACCTGAGTTTTGCATCAAAAGGCTAATCAGGGATGGATGTTTGATAAACCTATTGAAATTTTTATCAGATCTCATATTTATACTCTTTGTTAGAAGTTAAATTTAGCATTCATTCTGAGGAAAATAATTATGAAATCTGATAAAATTTTCAATAGGTTAATCAAACATCCATCCCTGATGTTTGTTTTGGTGCAAAACTCTTAAGTCAATCAACCACAGATAAGTCACTTAAACTTATCTTGATTTATTAAATATTATAGCTCTCATTATCTATTGGACAGTTTTTGGAAGAAGTTTGGCTCCCCTGAAAAATATGTTAACTTCTCAAAATGATAAGATATTTTTTAGTTGTATTTTTCATTGTTATTATTATTAATAGATGTGTGTGGTAATAAATCAAAATGCATTCAAATCAACTTGCCAGCTGCTGCTGCTTCTGACATTTAATAAACACATGAATATGGAAACATGCATTTATAACAGGTCCACTTGTCTTAGATTTATTTCCTACCTGGCAATGATTGAAGCCTTGAAAAAGGAGAGAATATACGAAATTGCTGATTCTACTCTTTTCCTTGATTGCTGCCCAAGTAGTAGCAGCCATGAATGCTATATGTATTGCTATTTAATATATACGGACATATCATTTTTGCCAATTAAGACAGAGAGAGACTGTTGTGTTATGACAATGCCACTTAGATAATCTCAAAAGGGGCAATACATGTTACTAAAAATATTGATGAAAACACAGTAAATGTTTGTATGTAAATGGCATACGTTTCAGATATTTTGCTTTTCACTTTTATAAGATGAGCTTATACATTATCTGTGAGGAACGAGAAGACTTACCTCCCGAAAAGCAAATTTGCTTGGCATGTCAGGTCATGTTGAAAGATCGCAGGCGGATGTGCAGGGGGAAAAAATTAATAATAAAAAAATATTAAGAATTCAAACCAGCTTGAATTTATAAAACCGGAACGAGAAGTAAGTCTCATATGCAAATTGTAGTTGCCTCCGATGCGGGCATAAATAGCAAGTCTGGGAGGAAGACGACAAAGTGAATTATTGGCGTGACAGCGTACTAACAAGACTGAGAGAATAAGAAGTCACTAGCGACAACTCAGTTGGTAGACCGGAAGACTGGACGAAAGCAAGCACTTTAATCCATTTCAGTCATTGCAAACGACGGGTGAACTGAATTACCCACGTGGCAGAGATTTTGTAATTAGAAGATAAAATAATCTTATCTAGTGAATAAACAGTATGAGTGTAAACATATATATTTTTTCCAATTGGACTGAAAGTGGTTCTATTTTTCTTTTCTATTTTTACTTTGAAATTTTCATTTTTATGTACCTTTATCATTTGCTATAATTCCATTTCTTCATTCTGTTGTATAAATTATGTACTGTGTCTATGACCATGCTAAGACTGCCTTTAAATCTAAGGAAAAGGACCTGAAATGATATATATTGGTTCTTGCCAATAAATGTAGATAACTGAAAATGAAAAAGTTTATCAGACTGAAGAGACATTTGAGACTTTGCCAACAAAGGAGTGGAAAATTTGTAAATGTATTTCCTATTTATAATAAAGAATTCAGTTATACATACATAATGCACACACTAAGTTCATCTTGGAGGAAAGCTGGGCACAATAAGAGAGACTTTGAACATAATCATGTTGAACATGAAAACTCAAGAGATATTTTTTAATAAGTGTATATATATATATATATATATATATATATATATATATATATATATATATATATATATGTATGCACACATTTATATATATATATATATATATATATACGCATGTTGACAAAATAGGGGAACTACTCACGAGCACGCACCCAAACCCCACACAATTTAGGAAGTATGTGTGTATGTAGGTACATATGTGTGTGTATGTATGTGTATATGTGTATGTGTATATTGGTTCCATGTAGCTTGGAAAGTATGTGTGTATGTGTGTGTATGTACTGATTCCTTGTGGTGGGATGGTGTGTATGTGCGTATGTGTGTGTGTGTATGCGTGTATATGTACAAATGAGTTTACTAATTCCTCGTAGTAAGACAACATATGTATGGAGGGGGAATATACGCACGCATATATACACGCATGCTGACAGAAACACAAAAATCGAAACAGATCCAAGAACACAGGGGTCAGTAAAACATTAAAAGATAAAATGCCGGTGAGTAATTCATCATTTCGCTTGGACCAACCTTAATTGTTTTATGACTCTTCGCGCAGAACTCTTCATTGCCAATTCAAGAAAGAAATTCGGATTACTAACACAGAAAATGTCTCGTATCGAGAATATTTAACATTGAAAAACAAAAGAAAAAATTCATTATTTTTAATATGTGGAAATCTCCGCTGAAGACGGTTACAAGACCAGAAACACGTGTCGTAAAATTATGTAAAACAAAGCATAATATTTTTTTCTAAATAAATCCACATTACAACCAAAAACGTTTGCAGCACCTCTCTTCTCTTCTTTCTAATATACATACTTTTCTCTCGTTGGAACCACTACAACCTCTTTTTCTTATATATATATATATATGTGTGTGTGTGTGTGTGTGGTCATGTGGTTAGAACATTCACTTTCTGACCAAGAAACCAGTGTTTGAATCTGATCATGGTTGATTTGTCAGGAAGGTAACTTCTTGATGTTATTGATTGGGGGAGACATTCCCAGCATACAGAATGTTTGGAAAGTGTTTGAAAATCATACCATGGCTTGATTCAAGCCTTGTGGGTGAACAAGATACAACTATTTGGCAGCCGTCAATAATTGTGCTAGAACAAAGTCACAAGTCATTCTTACCAAGATCTTGAGCATACTGCATGCAGCATAGTTGCAGTTTAAACCACGGTTGGGCTCTGAACAAGTATCTGAAACAGGGATTGGCTGACCAGCCCAATAAATATATATACTCAAATATAAGTGCCCATCCATTTTTGCATTTTATAGAAGTTTTTTAATTTTCATTGCATTTTTCTGATTTTTGAATAAGAGGTTTTGCAATGGAATCAAAACTGGAGAATCTGTTTGAAGTTCATATTTTCTTCTTTTTTTGTTCAAATACTTTTGATCATCTCATTCATTATTAAGAATTGAATATATATATATATATATATATATATATATATATATAACAAGTTACTTTTATTAATTCAGAGATTATTTTTAGAGTAGACACTGTTTTATTATGAAAGGTATTTATGTCATCTCCTAGCCTGCACACTCAAGAATCATTTTCTTTGATTTTTTGCATGTGTGCAGTCCAGTAGACAAAATACTGTTTAAAATGCAAGAGAATCTACTCAAATCCATCTATTAAAAAAATAATGTCTGAAGTAATATATATATATATATATATATATATATATATATATATATATAATTTCATTATTGAAAATTATTATATTTATTAGGGAGAATGCTTAGTATGCAAAATAGATCATTTGTATATATAAACAGCATACTCATGCAAATCATCAGTTTCTATATGCACACATTTTTTTTTTTATATATATATATATATATATATATATATATATATATATATATATAGAGTGAGAGAGAGAGAATTCATAAAAACGTTTTTCACTTACATCATGTTTACTTCAGAGTTAACATAGATGCAACTACACATCAGAACAAACTGTCTTATCTTCACTATTGAGCACCCAACCACAAAGCTGCTTGCCTTTATCAGTAAACTATAGAAAAAACAACAATTTTGGCTTCAAAAACAGTCTTCCAAATTATTACTATATATGCACACACACACACACACAGTGTGGAATATGCTAGAACCAGAAATTTTGTCTCTAAATGCCTATTCTTTTTAAATAGATTTGTATGAAAAAAAGGACAAATAAATTGAAAAAATGTTTCTGTTCTTGGACAATTGTTCTTATAAATCAGCTATTCCTTGTAAGTAATGTTACATTTATTCAGAATACCATATATATATATATATATATATATGATAGAGAGAGAGATGAGACAAAGTGGAGAAGCTAATAAATGTGTTTTACTGACATTTGTTGGTCTCAGCTTCTTCAGGTCAGAATGAAAGGCAGAACTACAATAAATTAAACTAGCTTTTCAGATCTGACAACCAGAAAATGCTTGTTTGTTTATATATATATATATATATATATATATATAATTATAATATAAATATGATTCCAACTCGCAACATAAGAGGTCTCATGTTTCAAAACAAGAGCCGAAAACTTCAATATAATTGTTCGAATTAAATTGAATTAAAGTAAGCTCTGTTCCATCTTCAAGTGAAATTTTTTTGGGAATAACTTATTTCATTATATATATATATATTATAAATTATTATATTCAAACATACATTTTTACCACTACATGCATATTTGTTTTGATGCCCAATTCAGGCATCTTATCAGGTGGTGAACAAAGATAGTTGAGATAATATGAGATGCCTGAATTGGAAATCAAAACAAATATGCATTTTTGTTGTGGTAAAATGTATGTTCAAATGTAATAACTTATAATAAATAACTATTGCTCTACTTTTTGCATTGAGCTCTCTTTTAAATTAATGTTATGAACATTTTAATTTATATTCATTTCATTCTCTTTACATTTGTATATATATATATACACACACACAGGTAAAAATCTGTGGTAAGTAATCCAAGTGACTCCTAGTAATATATATTATTAAAACTGATCCACAGAAGAGAGCTTAATACATTTATTATAGAGCAATTATGAATTACAACTACATAAAATTCATATCCTATATGATATATGGCCATTTCACCCAGAACCAGCTTGTCAGCAGCAAGGAGTTAGATAAAAAAAATCAATCAAAGTTTTTGTAAATAAGAAAGAGGTGGGAAATTTACAACTAAGAGCAAATGTATTTAAAAAGGGAGGAGGAAGAGAAAGATAAGGAGAGAAAAAAAGAAGAAGAAATTTGGGTGGGGGATAGAATAAATGATTAAAGGAGAGAAATTAAGATGAAAAATTTTCAAATTCATCTAGACATCAGCTGACCTTGACCTATATTTAACATGTTAACTTTTGTTCAAGATGAGAAATTGCATAAAGAAATAAAATCTTTAAAAATTTAGAAAAGGTTTTTTAGATAATATTAAGGAAATTCTAATAATTAATATATATTTTAAAATAGAAATTTTATACTAAACGCTAATTAAAAAGGTTTATTAAAAAGATTTTTTTATGTAGAACACAGAATATTAATATTAATTAAATAATACATGAAATTTTTAAAAAAGAATAAATAAATAAAAGAACAAGAGAATATTCATATTAAACTCATATTAAATAAATGTTAGATGAAATTTTTTAAAAAAATAGAATTATAAAAAAATATAAGTATAAAAAATAATAATTAAATAAATAAAAGAAACTAAATAGATAAATAAGACCAAATTAGTACAACATAAATGAATTATGAATAAAATTATAAACAATATAGATTAAATTATGTATTAATATAGATTATGGATAAAAATTACATTAAAATTTAAAACTTAAAGAAATCTTTTAAAATTTAATATTTAAAGAACTCTTTAAGGAGGGAAACTCCAATATTACTATAGACATAAACTTAATTTAATAAACGGTCTGTAGTAATTAAAAAGAAGCTAATTAAAAATAAAAAATTAAAACTATCTTTCTAAGAAAATCTTATTTAAAAATTTTATTAAATGGTGCAGACAAATTGAAAAAATTGTTATATTAAAATTTAAATAAGGGTGGGTAATATTAATTGTGAAAATGGGATAATCAGAATCCTAAAAATTATATATAAAATATATATATATATATATATATATATATATCAATCAATGAATTACTAAATGAATCCAAACAAGTACCATATCGGCATGATATAAATAAATCATTTAACTTAATTAGATTAAATGTAAAGAGGGGGAGATAAAAAAAAATGATTGTAAAAAACTGTTGAAAATTTCTTCGACTTGAGGGTAATCAAAGTCATCCAGCAGTAAGTGATTGTGAAACACACCTAGTCATGCATCCCAATTTTAAATAGGGATCAAATAATAGAGAGAAGAGCATGCAAAACAACTCCATTATTCACATAATGTCCTTAAAGGAAGAGTAGGCAGACCTTAAATAACAAAGAGAAGACCTGCGTATCCCACCCTTCCAGTAACAAAAGACTACAAAATCAGTGCCCTGGAGCAGCCACGCTTTGCTAAACTAAAATCTGTCAACCACTCAGTTTCTATGTCTGACAGCTGCCCCATAAGCGCAGGTAATTTCACTTATTTTTCCACAAGACATTAGACAAATTACAGCTCGTAATTTAAAAAATAATAATATAAAGGTAAATAAGAGTATTACATAAACCTAATTTGATACAAAGAATTGTCAACTAAAAAACAAATAGGAAGAAGGTAATTTGAAAGGACTGATCAGGAAAGGAAAAAAAAACTATATGTGGTAAATGATAATGGATTGTCTTAGGTTGAAAATATAGTATATCAGTTTGAATTTACATCTATGATGTTTGGAAACCAATTCATTTCTTTGATTCAGTAAAATATTTTGATTGTCAAATTTAATAATTCTAATTTTCTCTTCTAGGCATAAGTTCATCTACCTTTAAAGTCACTAGGAGTTTGAGAAAAACCTATGATTTCCCAGTCAATTTGAGGGTTCAGGTCTTTCTCTTTCAGTTCCCAAAACATTTTTCGGAGAGAACAGTTTGGTGTTTCAGTCTTGGGTTGGAAAAAGAGCGTGTATGGTTATAAAATCTTTGTTTCCATTTCCCCACAGAAATACCACTATAAACATGATTTGATCTATTTTCTTTGGGGTAAATGGTACCTTGATAAGTGACATTAGATGTTCTACATTTTCCCTCAACTGGGCAAAGATTGCTATCCCTACAATTACAGGGAGGGTTGGGGGTACATTCTAGAATTTTTGTTGACACAATTGAATTTGTTTAGAATATATTTGTTGTGAGACATGTTTTAAACATGTTCTTTGTACATGAATAAATTATTTTAACAGTTTTTCTATTAAAGATCTTACTTAAACGGTTGTTATTCCAGAAATGTTTACTTGTAAGTTTCAAGAAAACTTGTCCAATATTAATTCTGGATAACCTAGAGAAGGTGGGGGGGTCATATAATATTCCTTTTTCTATTTTTGTGCATCCTACTCCTCTTACCCTCGCCATTGTTATTCATGGGGTTTAAGTAAGCTAGTTTATTAATAAATCCACTTTTTTAGAGAGCATTTTCATATAATACTTTATTTTTATTAAAGACACTCTTATTAGATTAATTCTAGAATTAACAATAATTGGTATCTGCTTCTAACTTCTTGGTGTTGACAAGCCCATTCTGGACAAAATGGCCATATATTATATGGGGTATTGAATTTTATCTACTTGCAATTTTATATATATATATATATATATATATATATATATATATATATATTATAAATATTTTCTAAAATATGTATTCATCATGGCATAACTTTGAAAAAATTGATTGAAAGTTATTCTGCATCATTTGGAAATGAAACTGAATTTCAAATTTTAAGTTTGATTTGAGTTTTACGTATTGGTTTTGAAACATAATTTCTGTGTCACGATAAATACATAGTTTTAAAAAAAATAATTATAATATGCTCTACTGTGTATTGATCACTGTTTTTAAAAATAAATTTAAAAGAACTCTGGATTATAAATCTTATATATAAGAACCATTGGTTATATATGGGTGTCTGTTGGATATATATATACTTGAAGCTGTCATGATAGAAAAGAAATAACTAACATCAAACAATATTTTTCAGCAAAAAGAACAGCATTTTAAAATTTGTTTAAAAATATTAATAATATCTTTTTGACTGCCAAGTTTTGTGACTTTGATTTGATTTCGTTTGGTTTGTTTTACGTCATATCACACTCAATGGGTTATTTAATGCCGACAAAATTGTTATTGCTGGTAACATTTTGTTTTGCTAAAAACCTGCTTCTGGTAAAACTTTTTTCAAAAATGTATTGCTGGTAATATTTTTTGTTTAAAAATATATTTCTGGTAATATTTTTTTCCTAAAAAATGTATAGTTGGTAATATTTTTTTTTTCAAAAACATTGTTGATAATATTTTTTTTCAAAAATGTATTGCTGGTAATGGATTTTTTTTCTTCCAAATTTTATTTCTGGTAATAATTTTTTACAAAGCATTTCTGGTATTAAAACCTATTTTTACACTTTCAAAGTGTTTTTACCCCAGTTTCGGTGTTAACTATTTGCCCATAGCTGGGACCCTAACAGGTGCTACCACCCCAGGTCAGGGTGGACCTGGGAACACCAGCAATTTAGAGGTGGTTCCACACTCCTCAAAACCTCCTGATCAGAGGCCTGGCTGTTGGACATAGTTTATTGTCTTACCCAGGACGCAGATGTAGTTTATCGTCATGCCCAGGACAGTTTGTGACTGTGAATTAATTTTTTTAACAATATTAATATGTCTACCTTTTATATAAATTTACAAACTGTCCTACACATAATGTCATTAGTATATGATACATGTATATTTAAAATAGATATGTGTTCCTCAAAATGCCAAGATGAAGCTAATAAAGCATTTCTTGATGACCCTGATAATTATCTATCTGCTTCTTTCCAACCATTTTTGTCATCCATAGCTTTACTAAGTGCTTCCTTTCTGATTCCTCTGTCATCTCTGAAAATTCTGTCTCTCAATTCTTTTATATCATTTGAATTGCACGCTATAAGCTGATACCCAAATTCTACTTTCCCCATTAATTTGATCCAGATGAGAGACAACCTAAATACAATATATAAACAAAAATACAGAGAGCAATTTAACACCTTTGGATAGGGCAAGTTTTCACATTCAAAACAATATTTTCCACATAATCACAACCATTAGTTGTATATTTTCAAGATATTATTCATTTTATAGGTTGACAGTTATGCAGCACCCTCTAGAAATGACTTGTCACACACATACTGAAACGCATCACCCACCTGCCTGTGCTCACCTCCACTTTTTGATCTCTGTAAACATTCAGCAAGCATTGATGAATACCAATCTGTGATACATCTATTCTTCATACATACTTTTGTGTCAAATGGCATACTGTCAGACGGCCAAATCTCTAACAAGATAGCAAAAAAAAATGATGGATTATTGTCTGAGCAACTTGTATAGGTTTAAATTTATAAAATATTTCTCTTAAAACAATTTTTCAGGAAAATAGTTTCTCAAGTCCAGTAGCTGTTATTGCTCTTTCCATTATTGATGGGGATTTCCATCCTAACCTTTTATTTGTAATAGTATGAAATGCCAACATCTTGATTATGTCATTATTTTCTCTTTGAGTTACATGTGCTATCCATTTTAGTTGTTGCTGCTGCTGTTGGTAATGGTTTCTGCTATTTTGTACAAATATTTGTGATTCTGTAGTGCCAGTCCACAAAGAAGGATTATCTTTGCCAAAACCTTCAACAAGCTTCACTTGCTCAATGAATCACATCAACATAAACATCACTTTAGTCTGATGAAGTCCTTGACAATAAAACACATCAAACATAAAAAAAATTTTCCACTTTCTCATAGAAATTTCATAAAATTGTTCTTGACATATAAAAATTTATATCATTTTCCCGTTATATATATAATAATGGACTCTCTCCTGTCGGTTTCGACATATGAGGATCTGACAGCTTATTGAGTCAGTTATGAAAGTTTATGCGATAATCTTAAGTGGCATTTAAGACCCGCTAGTGATTTACAAAGGAGGCCACATATGGATCAAGTGTGAGGATTGTGAGATGAGATCACTGTTAGATTGGCTGACCTTTTAGATCTTGCTCTCGCTTCTTGAAGATGATTCAGACAAGCAGATTGAAAATTGCTGAGTCCATTAAAACACGTCAATCTCCATTCTACCCGCTCCAAGGCTAAGCGCTCAAGGGTGTTATGTGGTATATTGACAACTGACAAGTTGCTTTTCAGTTGTCTTATATATATATATACACACACATGTGTGTGTATGTATGTGTGTGCGTATGTATATATATGTGTGTATGTATGTATATATATATATGTGTATGTATATATGTGTGTATGTGTATATATATATATATGTGTGTGTGTATATATGTGTGTATGTATGTGTATATGTGTGTGTATGTATGTATATATGGATGTATATGTGTGTTTATGTATGTGTATACTAATTCTTTATAAGACTGTATGTGTGTATAGAGAGTGAGTGCACATATACATGCACATACTGATATATATGTGCATATATTGACAAAAATAAAACTGCTCATAAGCACACACATGAACCCTACATAACATAGGAAGTGTGTGTTTATGTGTGTGTGTATGTGTTCATATGTGTATACTAATTCCTTATAATAAGACATTATGTATATATGGAGAGGGTATATACGTATGCGTACACATGCTGACAAAAACAAAAAAATGGAAATAGATCTAAGAACACACAGGTGTCATTAAAAGGTAAGAATATATATATCTTTCTCACCTTTTCTCGAACCAGTTTTAATTGTTTTATTACCCTTCATGCAGAATTCTTTCACTGCCATTTCGAGAAAGACATTTGGGTCACTAACACACAAAAAAAGGGAATGTCTAATATCAAGAATATTTAACATCGAAAAACATAAAAAAATTAATTCCTTTTAATAATATGTGGAAATATGCACTCTTTGCCTGATGAAGGTCACGAGACTAGAAACTAGTGTAGCAAAGTTATGGAAAATAAAGCATAATATATATTTTTGAAATTCCACATTACAACTAAAAACGTTTGTGGTTTTTCTCTTCTTTTTATTATACACACTTTTCTCTCGTTGGAACTACTATAACCTCTTCCCTTGATATATATATATATATATATATATATTAGTGCTTGAAAACCATATCACAGGTTGACCCAAGCTTTGTCAGTTAAATTGGGTAGACAAAACTGTTTGGAAGGCATCAGTGGTTGTACTGGCACAAAGTCACAAGTCATCATGACTGAAGATTTGAGCATACTGACATTGTTCATACTGCTGATTATATCAGATCATGTATTCTCTCTTGGAAACTAACTATAGCCTGGTCTTCATAGTTACAGGATAAACCACAGGTGGGCTTTGCTAGGTGTTGAACAAGCCCAAATATATCTGATCAAGTGTCTGCAACAGGGATTAACTAGCCACCCTAACAGAGAGGTGTTCTTGGAAAACATGAGTAGCTAACAATATATATATATATATATATATATATAAAGTGAACATTGAAGTCAACACTCAGAGGCAACAGATTGTTTCATGCTAAACACAATCATCAGGCCTGATGATTGCGTTTAGCATGAAACAGTCTGTCGCCTCTGAGTGTCGAATTTCAATGTTCACTTTATATTTACATACACTCTATCTCTGATATTGAGCACTTTATCCCATAAATATAGTACACAAACAACTATATTTCTATAAAATATATTTCTTCATATATATATATATATATATATGTGTGTGTGTGTGTGTGTGTATGTATCATGCACAAATCAGTAGAAATAAACAGTTTGAAAAATGGAACATCTACTCAAATATGGGTAACCACTAAAAATGAAATTTGAAGTAATAGAAATAAATGTATATGTGTAAAAATTCAGATATAAATAAAATATATCTGTAAAACAGCAATATGAATAAAGACAAAAGGAAAACTTTTCTTTATAAGGAAACATTGAGAGAAAAGAAAAGTCACTCAATAACAAACACCTATCTATGCATTTATAGTCAGTTCTTAATGTCCAAATCAACAAAGACAGGATAAACTGATAACCAGTGACACTACACAAAAAAAGAGGGAGATTATGTGCAAATGGCTACTCAAGTTTCATGCAAATGCAATCAGAATATAAAAGAGAAAATTTTACATTCTGATCACTCAATGATCACATTTATTTTTGTGTAGTGTGTGTGTGTGTGTGTGTGTGCCAAAAAATGAACAAACCTAATCCACCATAATTAATACCTCAATATATTAACACCAAGGCAAAAACAGATAAACTACTGAACATTAAATGAAAATAAAAACAAAACATTAAAGAAACAATTAACAATAACATATATAAGCATACACCTATTTTAATTACATACACTACTTAACAATTACATGGGTGCACTGTGCATAGGTGTGCAGGAGTGGGTACCATATATATATATATAAAATTAAATAACTTCAACATTTATGCATTAGTTAATTACTAACAAAGAACAGACTTAAGTGTTTGTATGTATATATATATCCATACATATACTTATATATGTGCACAAATAGATGTGTACTTGTGAGTATGCACAGATATATGCACATAAATTCTAGCAATAATAAATAAACTTAATTATAAATCTAACCTCCTACAATTAATACTTACTAAACCCAATGAAAAAAATTGAAATAATCGCCCAGTGAACATATATAAATATGTGTATATGCATATGTGTATATATGTATGTGTGAGCATTCACCAGTTAAGCATTAACATCATTGTTATCATATATATATATATATATATATATATATATATATATCTCAAGGAATAGATACAATTTATTTCCTAGAGGCATTATGAAAAATAAAAAATAAGAGATGATAACATTTACAGAACAGACCAACCGGTTTTGGTCCCAAGCTCATCAGGGTCAACTGGGAACAATTTAACAATTATTGCAATATATATTGACTCACACAAACACCCGACATACAATTAAAACATTAAAGAATGAGATGATTAATGGTATGAGGGGAAAAAAAAAATCAAACCGCGCGAATTTACACAGTGCAAAGGAAAAAAAAATGGGGAGTGTGAGGGGAATGTATGATACACGCTAGAGTCTAATAACATGAAGCCCAAGGAGACAGTCTTTTTGCTTGCAAAGAGACAGCTCCCTGGACCGAATATACAGAGACTCAAGTGCCCTTGCGAACTGGACAGTACAGTAAACCAATTCAGACTGAAATTCATTGCACAATCCCTGCAATTTATCAAATGTTCAGTGATCGCTGACCCGGAAGTATTAACTAGCTGGCTCTTACGGGCATCCAGATTAAGAACTCATAATGGGACATGCTGCCTGATCCTACAATCTAAACGCTGGGAAGTCCTTCCTATGTAGTTGCTACCATGACCACATTTAAAAGAATAAATCATGGAAGAAACATGATGGGGAGGAAGAAGATCCTTACGCATAGAGGAAAAGGCAGAACGAGTCACAAAATGAATCCTTAGTTGAGCAGAAAAATAGCACAGATGGACAGCAGTCTAGCCACAAGCTCGTCCCGCAAACCAATAAAAGGAAGCCACAAATAAATAGGACATTTCTGAACTAAGTATTGTTTTTCCTTTTGAAAATTAATAATCTTATCATACATGACACTATCAAGAGTATCACTAGGATATCCATTTTTTAATAGAGTGCAGTGGATAAAATCCAATTCATCATCCAAATATTGTTCACTGCAAATCATCAAAGCCCTATGAGTTAATGTCTTGATGAGATTAATTTTACACTTTCTGGGACAAAATGAGTCCCAACACATACAAACCAGAAAACATTGGTTTGCGAAACACCGAAGTAAGAAATTGAGAAGGAGTCCGATGCACAAGGACATCAAGAAAAGAGAGACAAGAATTAGATTCCTTTTTGATGGTAAATTTCAAAGATGGATGAAGTCGGTTCATAACTGTGAGAAAGGAATCAGATTCCGCTTCACTATTAAAAAGACAAAATGTATCGTCCACATACTGACGGTACATAGATTGTGCATTGTCATAAGTGTGGAGTGACGACTCATAAAAGCCCACAAAATGTTGGCCAAAGCGGGACCCAGTGGGGAGCCCATGGCAACCCCATCAATCTGCCTGTACATAAGATTGTTAAAGCTAAACTCCACAGACATAGTAATGAATTGCATAAGCTCAACAAACGCATTTTCTGGGATATCCGGAGGTGAAAAACCACTTCGATATAACATGTCACAACAAATATCAATAGTTTTCATTAGTGGAACACAAGTAAACAAAGAACATACATCAAAGGAACACATAAATTTATTTTTAGAAGGAGTTTCATGTATAACCTGACCAAATGAAAAAGGATCCTTAATAGTATATGAGCTAAAATGCTCAACAACAGGTTGAAGAGGGTCTGAAAGAAAACTAGCAACCTTATGTTGAGACGAGCTTGACATGGACAGAATGGGTCGAAGGGGTACATCATCCTTATGAGCTTTTGGAAGACCATAGAGACGAGGGCGAATAGACCCAACAGGTCTAATATCATCAGTGATCTCACGGGATATGAAACCACGTTTAGCCCAAGATAAGAGTTTCTTTTGAAATTTAATTTCAATAGGAATTGTGCGATCATGTGTCTCTACTGGACCAAGAGGAAGAAATTTTGTAGTGTCACCAAGAATGCTTTACATTTTGGAGACATGATCAGTATGGTCCAGTAAGACAATACCAGCACCTTTATCAGGACGAGTAATAACCAAGTTATTATTTGCTTTTAAAGTCCTGACTACCGAACGGTGCTGTTGACTCCACTTAGACTCAGAAAGGGCTACAGGAGTTAAAGCATAAGTATGTGCCAAACTATTAAGAGTAGCCTTAAGATTAGAAAGTGAGTCAGAAGAGCGAGGCACAAGTCGACACAACTGCGAAGATAACACTTCAAATTCGGAAAAAAATGTTTTTCCTTATCAGGAACACTAAATGGAAACACTAAAAATATGATATTCTCTGAAGAGTAGATGAACATGTCCATCTATGTGATTCTGGAGTCAAGATGTTGAAGGTAACATCAATCAGCTAATTTTACTCACATTAATCCTATATATATATATATATATATATATATATATATATATATCAGAGTTGTTGCAACAGTCTGTTTCATGCTTAAACACATCAGTTCAGGAGAGAGAGCATGTGAGGACCAGCAACCCCCCCGCAAAAAAAAAAGTGCTATAAAAACCCATGTAATTTACGCATATTTTTTCACAAAAATACAAATAAACTTTAGAGGTGCATAATTTACATGAGTAGATCATTTCCAGGGTTTTTTTTAAATTTTTCTTGTTAAAAAGAAGTAAACGTAAACATTCCTACCAGAAGTTGACCCATTTAAAGTCAGAATAAGTTTATACAGAAAAAATAGGGCCTTAAATGTAATGAAGTTGGCTTTTGTTATAGCTGGAGAGTAGAATGCTTATTTTTTCTGTATAAATTTATTAAAACCATTAAACAGTTAATTACTTTTTGAAGTCTGATGTTCGTTGCTCGTAATCATGATCCAGGCCATATTTTACATTGCTTGGAGTTTCTACCTATCGCAATGGAGCACCATTGACATTCAAAGTGATATGGATATTCTTGATGAGGGGGTCGCGGGGGGGGGAGTGGGGGATATAATTATATAGATAATCTTGACTGCATGTTTTTATTCTTGTCTGTTTTTCTTGTTTTGTTGTTAGATCAGCAAAATTATTGAGGATGGTAAAAAAATGGATCTAAATTGTAAACATTTATATTTTACAATGTTGACAATCACAATCCTGACTTCTACATGTGAACATAATGCAGGTCATATTTTACACTGCTTGAACAACACAATTTGTAATTTAATACCTTTTAATGTGATACTTACCTGTTAAACAAGAATTAATTTTATTTAAGGAAAATTTAATAAAATTTAACTGTAAGTGAAATAATGCTAAATACAACTAAATTGGAAACCTCTCCCCACTGGCCATATCGGCAATTCTGAAAATTTGTGTGTTGGGGGGATTTTACATGAGCAGAAGCTTTTTTTTAACAAATTTTATCCTGAAAATCACCTGCATAAATTGCACAGGTGTTCAAATTTTATTGGGTTTTAACAGTAAGCCTGTTATATCATCTCTTACACCAATGTAAGGATTCTCTGTTCCAACTTTCCAGAATTGGTCTGGTGCTCCTTCCATTCATCTCAAGATCTCAAGGTTCTTGATAAAATCCAAAGAAATATCTGCAATGTAACTGATACTGACATAGCATCTCAACTTCAGTCACTTTCTCACAAATGTGATGTGCTCAACTTCAGTCACTTTCTCACAGATATGACATGGCTTCCCTCTGTCTTTTCTGCAAATATTTTCATGGCAACTACTCTAACAAGCTTTTTTCCCTGGTGCCCTGACTACATGAATTCAAGTTTGCTACTAGATTGGCATTTAGGCCCCGCCCTTTTACTGCTAAAATAGCTAAATGCAGCCATCACTTCTACCCCAGCAGTTTCTTTTCTTGCACTCCCCACCTGTGGAATTCCCTTCCATTTACTTACTTCCCTGAAAACTACAATCTTCAAAAGTTTAAATGCAACATCAATCACCATCTTCTGTTGTCTTGAACCCCATTCATTTTTTAACCTTTCCTCAATTCTCTTTATACCCAGTCTCTTCTCTCACTTTCATTCTCTATAACCCTCTGAGTACTAGTGGCATTCTCGCCTTGAAGTGAACCTGACCTCCTGTTTCTGTCTGAAATAGGTATAAATGCTTCAATCCCAGGCTAAACACCCATTATAACAAAATATGATCTCCTAAATCGCCATGAACACGAGATTGGTGCCTACATCAAGGACGGGTTTCCCCATGGCAGAGACACAAAAAATGAGGACCCACATGGCACTTGTCCATAATACCACATTTGTCTTGGTCCTGTATTATCCTCAGGATAAAGGGTCAGTAATCTTTGATCAAATATCAGGGAGAAATGACAATATCCTCACCGAATTTCCTTTGGACAACTTTCACATATGCGGTGACTTCAATGTTCACCACAAAGAATGGTTAGTCCCCTCTAACAAAACCAATGTGGAAGGCAGATATTGCAGAGACTTCTCCATCACTTATGAACTAACCCAAATCATTGAAGAACCCACTCAATTCCCGGATGTGACAGGACAGCAGGTGAACAACCTCAACCTTTTTCTAACATCCTGCCCTGACAAATGCTCAGCAAAAGTTTTAGCCCCCATTGGCACATCAGATCATTCCCTAGTCAATGTCCAGATTGACTCCAAAACAATGACATCCCCTGGTTTACTATTCCATAGAACAGTTTTTCACTATGTGGAGACATACTGGGACATCTTTCAGTCCTACATGGTGGAAGCTCTTCCCCCAAGCTTCTTTAAACATGCTGCCCCAATCTCTGAATAGATCCTTTTTGGAATAGAGTGTTTTATACCACCACCACCACCACCTACACCACCACCACCACCCCTCCGTGCAAAAAAAAAATTCCAGCAAAAATAAAACGGTCAGCCCTTGTTCACCCCTGAATGCACTGCAGCCATAGCTCACCAGAACCACTACTTCAAAAGCTATTGCAAGAATTATTTTTCACACTCCAACCTCTTTCTTGTAGGCAGGATGTAATGAGCCTCTGTCTGCTCTATCACTACTACCATGAAAAGTGCTTGGATGAACTGCATCTCCTGCTTCCACAAGGTCTGACCTTCATGGCTAGGACCCACCATGCCAGTTACATAATAGCAAACCACCCACATTCCCTCCATATTCCATTGATGTGAAGTAAATTTCACTCAGCTTCTTTCCACAAACCATTGCCCTATGGCACAGACTCCTTAGAGAATGTTTCCCCAATCACTACAATCTTAACCTGTTCAAGTCTAGAGTTAACTGTTATCTTCCCCTCCTATCCATATAAACTACCTCTTAATGTAACCCTCTACCTCAAGTGGCCCCAGGGCCTTGTACAGGGTGAACCTTACTGTAAACAAACACACACACACACACACACACACACACACACACACACTTCTGGGAAGTGAATAGATTTGAAATTCATTTGAGACATTGCCAACAAGTGAATGTAGAAACAATTTGTCTTTGATGTATAAATATCATGAAATGTAGCGGCTTTTTGTTTAGTCAACAAACTGCAGTCTTTCATTCTCATAAATCAATTCACAGAGAGAAAAATGCAGACAAATTTCCCACTGCAGTTCATATCTCACAAATGGGATTCATTTTATAGAACATTTTCTGCGTGTGTGTATCAATCAGCTTTTCATAATCCTCTATAGTTATTAAGAGATGTTAATATATTTAGAGTCAGCTATATACAGACTGAGATAAATAAATCAATATTGATTGTGAGACAAACTGAGATAGATGTTTTTTAAATTTTGATGCAAACTTTTATCATAACAGTATTTATTCCTCTTCTTCTTCTATGTGCTATGTCCCTTCAGGACATTGGCAATCATGACTCGCCACAATTTCCTGTCCTTTGTAGCTCTTAATAAATTTTTGTCTTTTTGTTATCTCTCCTAAACCTTGCTTTGCCATCCATTTACTTTAGCACACTCGATAGGTTATGCACTGTCCATGTTGCCTTCAATTTGTCCTGTGAGTATTGAATTTACAAGCCCTCTTTCCTCATTATGTGCCCTAGAAATTTCAATTTTAAATTTCTGATCGTGAATATAAATGTCTTTTTTGGTTCCATTTTCTTTAAAACTTTATCGTTGCTTAGAAGTTTCATTCTATGGTAAATGATAAATTACATCCAACTGCAAGACATCTGATCAGGAGGTTTTAAGAAGCATGGAACCACCTCTTAATTGCTGATGTTCTCAGGTTCACCCTGACCCAGGGTGGTAGCACCTGTAAGGGTCCCAGCTATGGGCAAATAGTTAACCCCCAAAATGGGATCAAAATGTGCAAAAATAGGTTTTCATACCAGCAATACATTTTTGTAAAAAACTATTACCAGCAATAAATTTTTGTAGAAAAAATTATTACCAGCAATACACTATTGCCAGCAATACTATTTTGAAAAAAATATTACCAGCAATACATTTTTGAAAAAAATATTACCAGCAATACATTTTTGAAAAAAATATTACCAGCAATACATTTTTGAAAAAAAAATTGTTACCAGCAATGCATTTTTGAAAAAAAATATATTTCCAGCAATGTATCTTTGGAAAAAAAACATTTTCAGCAATAAAAATCTTGTTGGCATTAAATAACCTATTGCAGTTGATATGCCATAAAACAAAACAAGCCAAAATCAACCAACATGTCATAAAATTTTTATCATTAAGATAAAAAATAATTAGACTTAACTACACATTATTGAATTTCTTCAAATATAATTGTCATCAAGTAAATCATGAAGACTAATGTACTTCACATCCAGGGTTGGCAGCCATTTGTAAATTTATTAACAGTCTAGTGACAATACATAAATTTCATTTTGCCTTTGATTTACCAAAATCTTGAACGTTATTAAAGACAGTCACTTTGTATCCTCATATCTTATATCAGTCCATGCCATTACTCCACTGTGCCTCCAATTTAAATGACCCCAACTAAAACTGCTTTCAGGGTAGGGAAAGGTAAAATTTATAAATCTACTAATTTACTGAGGCTATCAAAAATTATGTCATATTTATTGTTTCTTATTATTACAAGGTTTTTCACACATAAGTTTTTAAATATATAAATATACATAAAGTTTTTTTCATGGTAATTGTTCTTTGTTACCCAGACATTATGAATTTAAGCACAGTACTAGATTGGCAGCAAGATCTCATCATTTTACAGTTGAAATGGCCGCTAGATGTAACTGTAAGTTCTATGCTGACAGTTTATTTTCTAGCACTTCTCACTTGTGGAACCCCTTCCAGCTTTTTGCTTTCCAGTCAACTTTGATCTTCAAAAATTTAAATGTAATGTCAATTGTTATCTTCTGTTTTCTTAATTCTTATTTTTTTTATTGTTCTCTTGCCTTAATAATCTTTTTCTTTTTCTCATGTTATTTCCCACTCAGTAACCCCCGACCCCCTCTTGCATCCTAGTGGATTTTATTGCCTTGCTGACATGAAATGATTAAAAAAAAAGCCTGCAATTAGTATGTTCTTTGTAAGCCCTTGAAGAAGATTTTTGTTTTCAAATGGTACTCAAAAAATGTAGCCTTGTACCTGTCCAGCAAATTCTTATGTCTTGTTGGCTATTTTACTTCTCTTCATTTATACAATTTCTATTTCATTCTCTCTCTCTCTCTTTCATTGTTTCTCTCTTCCTTTTCATTTGTTTTTTGTCCTTTCTCTTTTCTTAAATCTCATTTTCTCACCTTCTTTCCTCAATCATGAGGGTTCATCAAACTGCCAGAACTGTTTTCCCAGTTTTTCTTTTGTTCTCAATTCTTTTATGGTTTGGCGCCTTACCAATATTAACCTCACTCCTCACCCAACTACTTTCAACCAAACCTTCTCTGTTCCATCCAAGCAGGAATTTGCAATTCTTTTTATGAACACTCTTTGATAAACAAATCAAAGCATGATCCTTATTTCATTTCTTTTTCATTCTTTCTTTTTATTTTTTTTCTCTAAATTGTACTCCTAATTATCAAATAAATTAATTTTAATTAAATTTGCATATTTCCATTTTAGTCAATGGTTCTTACTTATATTCTATAGTAAGTTATCTTGAGTGTGTCCAATCTTCACCACTATTACCTGAAAGCCCTAATCAGTCTGATTCAAATACAGGAATGATAATTGTAAATGGGTATATTTAAACTATATGGTGCCAAAAATGTTTTTGTTTAATAAGTAAAAATATAAAAACATTTTTCCTTTTAGTTTTATTAAACAATATATTTACCATTTTCTTCAACTATCTTCTTCCATCTTTCAATCAACTTCATCATTCCATTCTCTCATAACTTTCTCAGCAAATAAATCCATCTTAAAGTTTTTTCATAGACTATAAGCATTCCAGTATTCTTCAAGGCTTAATTTTCTAAAACACTTGATTACATTGAATGTTTTCTACATAACCATCAATCATATTTTCTTCAAGTAGACGTTTTACTTTCAGGATTTATCTAAATAGAATTGGACTACTTTTAAATACTATTCTCTTGTTGTAAGAATTTCATATATCATGTTAAATACTCGGACCGATTATTTATTAAACTTAATCTGGCACAAGATCATCAAAATGGAACACCCAATATCATTTAAACTCACTATTCTATACAACTAGTCTGCAAAAATAACTTTCTAACCTTACTCCACAGCAAGGTACCTAATATTTACTTAGCTTAGTCTGACACAAGGCCTCCTCAGTGACAATCAAATTAACTACACTTGTGAAGTAGTTTGTGAGGCAACCCATTGGTTATTTTATAAGAGAAAAGTAATCAGTTACCCATCTGAGACATTATAATCACACTGTATAAAACCTTGTAAAATCCTTTGAAAACATTGATTATTATTCCTTTTTTTTATCCCATTTTACTTTGAAATTTTATTCTGTTTTTAGATGGCAAAAAATCATGTCAAAATAGAGCAATTACCAAATATTGATTCGGCACTCTCATTGAGGAATTTAAAATTTTTATAAATTGAAGCAGAATCAGAAAATAAATAAATTTAATTTATCACAAAATATCCCTAATATGACATGTGAACCAGTAAGAGAAGGATTTTACAAGTATATGATTAACAGGGAGAAAGTTCTTGTGTTGGTCTTTAAAAATTATTTTTCATATTATTTAGAAGATAATAAAATTAAATATATGTGTGTCCTCAAGATAATGTCAATAACAACCAAAGATTTTGTGTTAGAGTTAGGGTTTTCTTGGCTAATTTTTGATCTACAAAAACTGAATACTCAAGGATAACAATGAATAATGTCAGGATATTTTGTACGACAGATTTTTAACAAATCATGTAAATAGATAAAAGAAAATGAAACCACAACAACATTTGTTTTCTACTTCCTTTTACTAAATCTGACAAAGATGCACAAAAAGTTCCTCTATTACGTAGGTGTTCCATAGATGCTTCGTGTCTGCTTTACTAAAATCTAAACAAACTTCTGTTCCAAAAGATTGAGTTCGCTCAAAAATTCTTTCTTCAAAAATCAAAATTTCTCTTAGACAAATTAGAACAAGTCTGAAGGTGAAAAGTATTTAAAGAAACATAATCCATTAGCTTCTTCTATGTGTCATATCCTTTCAGGATATGTGTGATCATGGCTCTCCACAACTTCCTGTTTTTTGTAGCTCCTAGTAAGTTTTGTCTTTAGGCTATCTCTTCTAATCCCTGTTCTTCCAAACATTTACACAAGCTCATTATTTACTGTTTTTCTCTGTCTCTCTTGCCTTCAATATATCCTGTGAGTATTAAATTCTCTGAACCATCTTTCCTCATTATGTACCCTAGGAATTTTATTTGTATCTTTCTGATTCTAAGTATAAATGTTTTTTTTGTTTTCATTTTCCTTAAAACTTTGTCATTACTCACATCGTATTCTCAGCATCCTTCTGTAGAACCACATTTATATTAAATTTTGTAAAATATATCATTCTTTAAATAAGAAATTTTTAAATTGAATTAGAATATTAAAACAATAATAATTCAATTAGAAACAATTATTTATAAATATTAAATATTTGTAAGAATAAACAGTTTCCTGTTTCACTTAAAGAGATTAGATTCGTCTTTGCAATTTAATTTAGGAGAACAAAAATGACTAACCTTGAACAAGTATTGTAAACTTATCCTATAAGACTTTGTTTCAGAAGTGCTGGTGAGGTAAGTGAAATAAGTTAATTATTTATGTGTCTCAGTCATTGTCTATGTTTTACACTAATTACAACCTGTCATATCATTAATTAGAGCTCTTTACTGCTGAAAGTTAGAAAAGGTTGCATTTCATCTAATCCTGCTTTTGGGCTTTGATCCAAATACTTAGGCAGTCAGGAAGAAAATCACTACCATTGAGTACATGAAAGTGAAAAAAGTGAGTTTTGAATTTCACAAAAGCTAAAAACGAAAATATTTTTCAAACACAGATTCACAACCTTTTACACTTGAGAGCAGATATTTTTCACAATCCAGAACTTTATGGATTTTCAAATAGTCATGCAGGTATCATAAACAGGGTAGACAATTAAGTGTATAACTTATTTAATGAGTTTGTTTTGACAAATAGCAGAACAAAGACAACAATTACAAAGAGGGATGGTAAATAAGACAAGAATTACTTAGGGACAGGAAGTTGTGGCAAGCCAATACCATCCACATAGCATATAAAAGTGACAAATATTTTATGGCTGTTCCAAGTGTTCCAGTATTGATAGGTACAACTGTCACTTTCAAATACCATGCTTTTTTACAGATACAGATATTGTTCGTTTTTTTCCATTCTCTTTCGGTTTAACTTTTTTGTCTCTTGAAACAACAATATCCAAAATTTAACATTGTTTTGTTTATAATGACTGGATCTGGTTATCTTGTTTAGTTTGGGTAAGATCCATTTTACTTTTTTATTCTCTATGACAGTTTCTAGTTAGTTTTTATTTTATTTGTCAATGAGGTCAAAGTGAAATCATTTGTACGAGTGCCACATGATTGTTGTTCCTATTCAAACATCTATTTTATACTGATGAGTTATTTTGCTTTATTCACTTATTATATAACAGATGGTTTCATCTCTATTTCTGCACAGATGACATTTGCTTTTCTGTTGTGGGTTATTCATCTTGGCTTTAATATGCTTCATTCCAATACTCTTCATTTTTCATCATTTCATCCAAGCAAGGCAATAAAACCACTAAGATATAAGGGGTCACTAAGTGTGAAAGAATATGAGAAACAAAAAAAAATTATGAAGGAGAGATAACCATAAAAGAACAGGATTTAAGAAGATAGAAAATAATAATTGACATTGCATTTAAATTTTTGAAGATCAAAGTTGACTGGAAAGCAAGAAGCTGGAAGAGATTTTCACAAGTGAGAAGTGCAAGAGAAGAAACTATTAGCATAGAACTTACAGTTACATCTAACCACTTGAATTGTAAAATGATGAGACCTAGCTACCAATCTAGTACTGTACTTAAACTTGTAAAGTCAAAGTACCAAGCAGGAAAGCTCATCCGAACAATTACTATGAGAATATTTATTGTTCACTCACCTTAATAATGTTTTCTTTTTCTCGTATTCTTTCACACTCATTAACCCTCTTGTGTCTTAGTAGCTTTATTGTCTTACTTGGAGTGAAATGATTAAAAAAAATGCCATTGTGTATATAATGAAGAAAATTAAATAATTTTTTAAAATAATTATTTACCATTTTTTTCCACTTCCTCTATTTGACCTCAGGCAACAAGATAGAAGCCCCAATCATGTACCACAGTTAATTGTGATCTTCATAAACTTTTCAGTAGCTGTATAGTACACACTTTGTCAGGGCTGCATACAGTTTTGAATTCTAGTTTTCCTTCTGCTCGACAACAGCTAGAGAACACAGTTTGCTTTTGCATTTAATCCATGGTGGTGGGGGGGAGAAGAAATGGATTTATACATAGTGCCTAGTTAGACCAAAAGCAGTGGCAACTGAAATTTAAGCACATGTAAATGATGTAAGGAAATGAAATAAATTTTAACAAGGTGATATATTATGTTTTTGCTTTTATATAACTAAATAAGAAAGGAGTGGAAGTAATACATGAGTATGCATGTAAAAGAAAAAAGATATTAAAATTAGGATTTGTGTGGAGGACACACACACACACACACACAAAAAGATCTGTCACTAAGTGAAGAGATATCCCCATGCTTGGGAGGAAGTCCTGGTTCTACTGCATGCTAGAGAAAAAAGAGAGAACAGGAAGTGTCCTGTTTTTATACGTATTTAATAGCACCCCCTAACAACATCTTGCTGAAACTAAGTGGGGGTAATCCACAATACATTTCAAAGAGTATTTGTGTGAAAGTGAATACATATATCAAACACTCTGATCTCAGCTCACCAGGTTCTCTTTCCAAGCTACTAATCATTACACTGCTGAACATCCAAATTGTAGTTCTTTTAATGAATCATGTATCAAGAAAAAAAAACTGTTGCCTAAATGCAGGTGAGAGGGAGAAATTCAAAATGCCTAATTCTGTTTTTTGATGTAATGAACCTGTATATTCGCGTTAACCAGTTATCAATCCTTCATTTTTAAGCATCACATCAAAAGTCATAACGAAAATAGCACAGATTTACCTCCCCTATCTGTCAGGTTCAAACTCAAAATATTTATGCAGCAAAAACTCATACATTTATTTGTCTTGTCATAATCAAAACAACAGCAGACCTTCCTCCTACTCATTGGCCTTCAGTTTCTTTTCTTTATCCTTTACTAGCCTCTTACTACACCTCTCAATTTTTCAACTCTTTCTCTGTTTTCTCCTCTTTTTCTTCATTGTTTCTTTTTCTTTCCTCCTCCTCCTCTCTCTTTCTTTAATACTTCTTTACACACTCTTTTCCTTTTCCTCTTGAGCTTGCTTCTCAACTCCCTCCTTTTATTTTAACATTCTTGTTTTGTTGTCTTTTTGTCTTTTCGTTATTTTGCATTTCTTTTTGTTTTTTTTCTCCACTTTCTCTGCCTTTTTCCTTTTATTATTTATTACTAATCTCCCACTCTTACACCTTCTCTGCATATTTATCAATTTTTTCCATCTCACCGTCTTTCATAATGCTACTTTTTTCCTTTCTTTTACTCCAACAAGGCTTACACAAACCATATCACATTGAAACACCAGTTTACCAAAGTTAAGTAACATCAAGTCTGGTCAGTACCTAGATGGGTATACCAAATACTGTAAGATTGGATGTGTGGGTGGTGCAATGGATAACAGCTTGAAATTGGAGATCAGAGAGCAGAGTTCATTATATTCTCTTAAGTCTAAATACCATTGAGAAAAGTATGAATCTACTTTTTCTCTCATCCCCCCAGCTATGGGTTAATTAGTAGGACTTGTATCAAGTAATTATTATCATCAAAAAGTTCTTCCAATCTAAATATACTTTCTGGCTTTAAATAACCGGCTGTTGATAAGTCATTAAAAACATTTTACTCTAGTATTTTTTTTTCACCTCTTCTATTTTCTTTCTTTTCCTCAAAATTTCTCACCCCTCTTTCTCCTTTTTCTTATATTTCTCATTTCCTATCTCAATCTTCTTTTTCTCACACATTTTCTCTCTTTACTTTTCATTAAGAAACAATCACCCACCCACCTTACCAACTTTATTCATATTGTTTGTCTTTTTTCCTCTGGAAAAAAATGATTCATTTTGGTTTTATTAGTTATTTTTGCCCATTTTTTTTTTTTTTTTTTTTTTTTTTTTCCAAAAATAACTTTACACCACAATTTTTCACACAAATACAAAGAGAGGGTGGGTGTGGGTGTGGAGGGGTACAATGTAGAGACTTATGATTTAAATACAAAATGGAGGACAGGTTCAGCCCCATATATTGCTTTCTTCTTTTTCTTTTTTGTCTTTTATTAATACTTGAACACCTTAAGAGACAAAGAAATACAAAGAAAGGGTGTGAAGAAAAAAAATAGGTTAAAGAAGAATAAGGGAAAAAAAGCAGAATTAAAAAGATTTATTTGTGTGTGTGTGTGTGTGTGTCTTCTCAAAATAAAAGAAAGAAATATAAAATAGAACAAAAAGAAAACTTTAAAGAGAAAAATAAAGACACTCAAGTTATAAAAGAGAAAGAAAAAAGAAACAGAAAAAAAGAGATAGAAAGAGAAAGATTTCAAGAAACCATGTAATATTTAGAAAAAAAAAGGTAAAAAAAGAGGTACAAACTTGTAAAGAGGGTGTAGGGTGAGTGAAAAGTTAGAAAGGAAAGCTGATAAAGGCAGAAAGAGCAGGAGGGTGAAGAGTTTTTTTTTGTTTTTTTTTCTGGCCTGTAATTTCATATGTCTCTTGTCTTCTTCCTGTGACTGTGTTTTTGTTTCTGCTCTGGTCATTGGGTCCTCTTATTTTGTCCTTCAGTTATCCGTGTCACGTGCTCACCATTGGAAGTCAGCCTAAATGAAGGAGATATTTCTTTTCAGACACACAACAATTGGACATACTTCCCTGCGTATGCATGTACAAGAAATAAGCTGAGACATACAAACAACATATATTTAGCAGAGACATTTAAATTGTTGTTCCTATACAAAAGAAGATTTATTGATAAATAACTAATATAATTTTTACACTAAAAATCTAGATATTATTTTACAAGTGTATATATATATAAAAAAAAAAGAAATAATTTGCTATTAATTTATTCTACAACTTTATGCACTCTGGCTTGAATGTCAGAAAAGTTCAGTTTATGCAAATATTGTTTAAATCATTTGGCCAGTTTGTTTAATCTTAACTGTATAGCTGAATCAGGTACAAAACTTGTAAACATTCAATAAGCATAGCTTATCTAAGCTTTTCTAAGGCACTTAATAATACACACTGAATGTTCTACACAAGTCAATGATCATATTTGCTCTACAATAATCAGTGCCATTAACTACAAAACTTGAAAATGCACCAAAAATGCAAAAAGAGATTTATATTTTTTAATCATAAAAAAACTGAATAGAATAACTAAACAGACATAAAAAACTAGATTACTCAGGAAGAATATATATATATATATATATATATATATATATATATATATATATATATATAAGAAAATATCAGTGACACAGAATTAAGAACAAAAGGAAAAATTATATATATATATATATATAAGAAAAAATATCAGTGACACAGAATTAAGAACAAAAGGAAAAATTATATATATATATATATATATATATATATATATATATATATATATAGTACACCTATGTGATCATACATGCATATACTCCCGCATATTTTAAAAAAACAAACTTTTTATAGCAGTTTCTTAGAAAAAGCATAACTGCATTTTTAGTTTTTCAAGCAGCAAAATATTTTCTTTCATGGAACAAACACATTTTCTTCACAAACCAGAACCAGACAAAAAAAACAATAACCTACCAAGATCTTTTCACAAGACCAAATGCAAGTTTAGCTGCACGTGATGCACCCAAGGAATTATCACTACTTTTCATTAATTACACCCGGATATTATTAAAATCTAACCTTCAGAATGGTCAGCATGTGTACCTTGGTTGTTGGTAAGTTTCTATGATTGTAATTTACTCAATGATCAATACATTGTACTTTATGTATATTACTTTTAGTAGACACAAGGTCTTTGTCTTTTTTTTTTTTTTTTCACCGAAATATTAAAGATTCATTATATGTTTAAACACTTTAACTTAAATGTTTTATTTGAAAGTGTAAACTTTTATTTTGTGCATTTTATTCATCTGAGGTACTTTGGCATATTTCAAATTTCTTGTGATCACATCAATTTTTTTTTAATTTAAAAAAAAAAGGATATGAAGGGTTACCACCCATAATTGAAACAATTATTCTTTGTTGCTAAATTGTTAATGTTCTTTATTCATCTACTTCCCATATGTATAAATAAATATTGACAACAGTATCAATCCATCTTCTCCCTCCCCATCTATGGGTTAAATAATAAGACTTTATCTTGAAAATTCATTGTTATTTGCAAAAACTTAATGCAATATTCACTCACAAAAAATGAATTCTTCTTACAATCCAAAATATCTTTCAGCTTTAAATAACCTACAAAGGGTTGATAAGCCATAAAAAACAAACCGATCAAAATAAATTCATCTGCAATAATTTTAAAATAAAACCTTTAAGATATGAAAATGTAATTTATGCACATTGCAGAGTTGGAGATGTTTTATTAATTTTAAGAGTAATCTTTCCTTTTTTTCATTAGAGAAATTATAATATCTTTTGAAACAAACAACTTATTACCTCTGACAATATTCACTCAGTTTAGTATGACACAAGGTCAGATGGAGGAGTAAAATTGTATTAAACTTCCAACTGGCGAAGGCCTACCTGCCCAAAGAAAAACATTGAATATTTTTATCTGGTCTTGAACGCCTATCTCTGGCATCAGGTTAGAAAATATTTCAGTTATAAGGCAGTCTCTAAATTAGTCAAAATTAACACCTTTACTTTGAATTAAAAATTATTATTTTACAATGAATAAACTTTTACATTGTTTACTTTTTATAATAAATTTGTTCATATATCCTGACAATTAAACTGGCCAACTTTTTTAATTAAATATATTCTCTTCTTTTCATGTGTCACAAGTTGTATGTAGTTTTAATAATGATTTTTACAATAGGTAAAGTTATTTTATTGTGAGAATTTGTATGAATATTATCAATTGTTTCTCCTGTCATCCACAGACAGAATGTTTCACTGTATTGCAGCTCATCAGTGTGGCTATATGCCTGATAGCTACAAGCCAGGATTGAAACTTGACTGATTTGACATCAGTCTCATATCTTACCTCTAGGCCATTGTTGCACAGCAGAAAGGAAGGGAATTTTAATGTTAGCAGTTTCTTCTCTCTCATAATATATATATATATATATATATATATATATATATATATATATATTATATATATATATATATATATATATATATATATATATAAGCAGCAATCCCTTGTAATATCAAAAATTTAGATGCAAACTGATAACTTCCAATTTTATTTATATTTTGAAATACTTTTATTAAAAATGCTATCAACCCAGCAAAGTTTTCTTCATTTCTAATGTTATTTTTTCGTCTCTTACTGCTTTACTGTATATTGAATTTCCATATCACACTTTCTATCATCAACCATTATATAGTCCATCTAATGTACATTGACAAAAAAAAGGAAACACCTGTTAAGTTTTATAATACAAGCAAGAAAATCACAAATCTCATTATTAGGTTTGACAAAAGTATTTATCCCCTTTTCATAAATGTCTCTTTTCATGTTTTATAAATTAATTAACAAGTGAATATTAGTATGAATTTAATTTTTTCTTTTTTTTAAATCATTTCACCTATGCAAGGCAATAAAAGCCACTAAGACACAAGGGGTTACTGAGTGTGAAAGACTAAGAAAACATTATTAAGGAGAGAGAACAATAGACGAGGAGGAATCATGAACATAATAATGATTGACATTGCATTTAAATTTTTGAAGATCAAAGTTGGCTGGAAAGCATGGAGTCAGAAGAAGGTTCCACAAGTGAGAAGTGCGAGAGAAGAAACTGTTAGCATTGAAATTACATTTACATCTACCATTTCAAATGATAAGACCTTGCTGCCAAACTAGTACTGAGCTTAAATTCATAAAATTTAGGTACCATAGCAGAGAGTTTATCCAAACAATTACCATGAAAGTATTTATAGAAAAAGCACAGGGAAGCTACATTAAGGTGTTGGAAAAGTAAGTGAAGCTGAGATACCAAGTCAGGACCAATAATATTGCTGATTGTTCTTTGGATTTTATCAAGAATTTCTAAATAACAAGAGAACCAGACCATAGCAGCAATATTCAAAGCATGGATAAATGGTAGACATAAATATGTAAGATAGATTTTGGAGAGAAAACCTGCCTAGCATGACACAATGAACCAACTTTCCTAGCAATAGACGTAGCAATTGAGTCAATATAATCTTTCTACTTCATGTCAGGTGAGAATGTTAGTCCGAAAAGGGGCAATCAGTCACTCTACTAGAAGTTAGCATCAACTATGCTGATAGGAAACAGAAAAGGGATGGTTAATAGAGAGTTGTTTAATTTTAGAAGTGTTAAACTATTCTTTGCTCCACTTAACAGCAGATTGTAGATCATTTTTGAGATCAGCTGCCAATTTGACCTTATCAGACCAATCAGACTTACTATCAAGACAGGAATAAATTATACTATGAGGAAGGTTGTTGATGAAAATTAAGAATAAAGTAGGTCAAAGGATAAATCCCTTGGGGAGATCTTCATTAGTACAAAAAGATCTAAAAGAGTAGCCATTCAAGATGACTTTCATTTTGTGATTTGATAAGAAAGACTGAATTGGTTAATGAGTATGCATTAGTATGAATTAATAATGAGCATGTATTAGTATGAATTAATAATGAGCATGTATTAGTATGAAGATATAGTAATATTGCTCATGCATGCAGGATGACCAAAATTTTGTTTAAATATGTTACCAACATTTCTTTTTCCCCACACCTAAAGTTTCATGGAAAGCATGTAAACAAAAACTATGAAGAGAAGTTAAAAGAATATAGTAAACCCCAGATTAATTGAGTTAATATGCCTTCAGAAATTACTACACTAATCAAAACTGCATTAACGGAACTTAACCTTGAAAATTTATGCAATATAATAATGAAATTCTAATCTTAAAAAATTAAAAATGATTTTTATGGTTTGAATAAAGGAATAGAGGAAGAAGTGTCACATACCTGAATGCCATCAAAGAAAATTTTTATAGGCAAATGTCAATGCATTGTGGGTAATAAATGTGCATATAAGGGGACTTGACTTGATTTGCTTTTGTTTTGTTACATTGGTTTTTGAGTACCAAGCACAAGCCAGCATTGTGATTGCTAGAATTTTTTAAAAAACGCAGTGGAGAAATGTTTCATTTCAATGAAAGAACAAAAGAAGTCAAGTCTTACAACTCCAGATATGATTTTTCCTCTAACTCATTTCTGTGGCAAGTATTGGTGAGTATGTATTATTCTTCACTCATATTCACTTATTTTAACCATAATAAACCATACTATTTTAATTCATAATAGCAAATGATAAAATGTTTTTCTGAGGATTTTATTTTGATAAATAATTTTACTAAGGTTTTATCATTTTTTCCTGTATCCAGTTTTCAGACATGTTCCAGCAATGTGTGCATAACTACATCAACATTATAACAAAGTTGACCTCAACTTTCTATATTCATTTAGCTTCACCATTTGCTGCTTCAAAGTATTTAATATTCAAAATCTCCCACAGAATTTCTTTCAAGAGTTTTTTTATGAAGTCTGTTCATTAAATACATCATTTCTGGCTTCAAAATCTCTCTGACGTTCTAAATTAAGCAAATCCTTGTTGCTAAGCTTCTTTGAGATATATCCAGAATAGGGAGACAAAAAAATTATCAGATTTGTTTAAAAAATATTCAAGGATACTTAAAAAAGAATAAATGCAAGAAGTAGTGACAGACACACATTTGCCTATGAAATGAAAGACTTCTACACAAAAATAAACTAAGTTTCTTATGTAAGGATTATTTTCCTTTATTATAAGTGAGACCTGAGAAGACTTGCTTAAAATTTGTAAATGATAACTTTGACAAACATGAAAGCTTTTAGTGTGTTATGGTTGGACAATACTAAATTTGAATAGTTTGCAATAACTAGTATATGTTTCTGGAAACCTTGAAGCTATTAAACATTCAGAATACCATTCACACAGTAAAACATAGTAGTAGCAGTAGTTTTAACAGGTTGAAGGTATAATGGTAAGAGGACATTACATGAAAATCCTGGAAGAAAAACTTAAGTCTTTAGCAAAATGTTTCAAATTGGGTTGATTTTGAAGGTTTTTGATATAACTAACAAAAATTAATTTTGAAATTAGTTAGAGAGGAACAGATTTCTAGTGAAAATTAATTTCACTGAAGGCAAAATCCAAGCTGGCGAATATAGATAGGAACAGAATTAGATATGAACAGTTTCTGTCTAAATTTCTGAGATGAGGAATTATCATTAGTTACGCTATTTTCCTTATTTTTGTTGTTACCATTAGACAAGAACAAAGATAAGGACAATACTGTAGATATGCAGCCATGTAATATGTCTCTGAAAGCAGATTTTTTATTTGGGTTGCAGATTTTTAAAATAGAAACAGATAATTTCTGATGATTAAAGAGAGAAATATCCAATATAAAATAAAGCCCTATGTTAGTGTGTTTGGGTATCAGAAGTGAAATGAATTAAATCTAAAAAAAAAAAAAGAGAATTTTACTGAATTGGAATGAGTGGGTTGGGGCTTCCTTTTGCAAGAATCATATCCTGAAGAATGTGCTTATTTGCAACATATTTAATAGGCAGAATATTCAAATTGCTTCTACCTTTGAGTGCATTGATTTCCTGATTGAATTCTCCTGTCACGTATCATCTTACATGTGGGGCATTCTTTTTATTTATAAAAAGTGCAGGCATGAAATACATTTTTCTACTTTGAATGTGTGTGTGTCTGTGTAAAAAGTAAAATCTACAGTTTTCTAATGTCTGCAAAAAAAGAAAAAAAATGACTTAGAAATTTGAACCATTTATTAATGAAACGAATTTGATTGAATAAAAAAATTATTTGTTATAGTTTTGACCTCAAATAATGTAATGCTCAACTCTTGCCCTTTTGAGTTAAAAAGCAATCATTCATTTCACTGACAATATATAACTAAGCATTTCACCCCAAGCAAGGTGACAATGCCACTAGGATGCAGAGGAATATAAGGAATGAAAGAGAATAAGATGTTAGTAATGAAAAAAACAATAAAAGAATAGCATTCAGGAAAACAGTAGATTATGATTGATGTTGAATTTAAATTTTGAAGATTGTATGTGGCAAAGAAGCAAGAAATTTTGAAGGACGTTCCACAGACAAGAAAAGAAACTATTATAATAGAACTGATGGTTGCCTCTTTTGCTAGTTTAACAATAAGATTGGTGAATAAACAAAGTAAAAGTGAGAGGTGAAAACCCCCAAAAACAATCCCAAATTTATACAAAGCCTGAAAAACAAAATGGGATCCTACCTTCTCAGAAATGAAAAATGCACAATGTCTTTTGCTAGTTTAACAATAAGATGGTGAATATACAAAGTAAAAGTGAGAGGTGAAAACCCCCAAAAACAATCCCAAATTTATACAAAGCCTGAAAAACAAAATGGGATCCTACCTTCTCAGAAATGAAAAATGCACAATGTCTATAGAAAAACCAAACCTAAAATTGGAAACCAAACCAAAATGGTGGTGCAATAAGAACAACCACCAGCAATTTGTCGAGAGACACCAACCTATAACTGTAACTGACAGCAAAACCACAATTATCAGGTGATTATGATCATAAGTGTCTGATGATCGTGGTTTAGCATAAAACTTAGTTATAATTACTGGTCAGTATCTCTCAATATATTTCTGGTTTTTGTTATTTTATACTTTCTGATGATCCAGCATCCTTTAAAAAGTCTCTGGTGAAATAAAATATTACAATGGAGCCGTAAAGTGGTCTGTTTTTCTTTAAATTATATATATATATATATATATATATATATATATATATATATATATATATATAATTATTTTTATAAAAAATTTATAACATAAGTATGTTATAAAATCACTACAAAAAATAGCCATTTTGTTTCAACACACTCTGTGTCTTATCAAGTGATGATGTTGAAAAGAAAATAAATGGTTTTAAAAGTTTCAGATTAATTAACGATCCTACACTGGGGGGAAACATTGTTACAAAAGCTAGAATAACCAATCAAAAACGAAGTATAGAAAGATTCAAAAGCTTGACAACGAAATCCTGCTCTAATATCTATTCATATCTTTAAATACGTGTAATATTAAAAATAATTTATACTAACTAATAATTATAAATTTACATGATAAAATTTAATATTAAAATTAAAAACTGGCAATTTTTAAAAACCAAATTTAATCACTATTAAGTTTAAAAACTACAAAATTATTGATAAAGAAAAAAATATATGTGTTTATTCAATTCATTTCTTCATTGAAATTACGTTCGAGAAGACCAGACGCTACAATACATCCGGTCATTTGATAATACATGTATATATATTTTTTCACTTTTTTCCCTTCTTTTCCGTTTTTATTTTAAAGTTTGTGAATATGGTCTTAAACTCACGCGTGACACAACAAAAACACAATCAGATTATAATACATAAGCATCCAGACATTAGATACACACACACACACACACACACACACACACACACACAAACACACACACACAAAAAAAAAAGGAGGAGGGTGGGGAATACATGAACATCTCTACAGCCCTTTATGAAAAAAAGGAGACGTGGAAACTAACACTTATACACACACAGATAAATGTGAATACACTCTACATACACATAGACATCGATATATACACATATATACATCCACAGACAATGGCATAGACATTGAGAAATCACAACCAGTAAATATTTCAGACTTAAATAAATGCTAACCACTTATCGAATTATAACTTAAGGGAGCAAATATACAAAAGATAAAATGTTTAAAATAATATTATTTAATATTAAAACGAAAATTCTAAAACCATAAATATCAATAAAAAAATATATATTATTAATCATATAAGTTGATAATAGTTTCATTATATAGGCAAAAAGAAAAACAGGATAAAGAAATCCACAAAAATATATATATATATATATATATATATATATACACAAAAAAAACAAATTAACACACATAAAAAAATATACTCATACATACATATACATACAGAAATACATACAAATAAATATATAAACATAAACATATACGTACATATACATATCTATGATAACAAGTACACATGTACGCACATATACATATAAACCTACATACACACACATATATACACATAGACTTTTATGCACCCATACTTAGATATATGAAAAAAAAAAAAAAAAAAAAAACTGTCATGATATACCAAAGTTTCCATACCCACACATACACAAACAAACTCATACATAATAGGTGCCAACACACACACATATATATATACATACACAAACATACATAAATATATATACACACATACACACATATCTACAAATAAATATATATATATAAATAAATATATCTATCTACAATAACAACTACCCATATATACATGCATACATAAAAATACAACAACATTCAACCAAATACATATATAAACGAACTAACATATAGATACATAAATATACCTTCAAATACCAACACACAGCAATATACATATAGTCTAACATACAAATATATAAACACATTTATACAAACAGAAATATACTTAAATATAAATACACATACACGATAAAATAGGACATATAGATATATATATATATATGCACACATATATATATATATATATATATATATATATACACACATACACACATACACATATACATATATATATATATATATATAAATATATCGTGGCACAAAGCCAAAATTAGGGAGTACCCAGTGAGGGACGAACTCATACCTCAGTCGCACCCAATCTATAACCATGCTGGCCAACCATTATACTGCCGTGATTTTATCATACATATACATGTACATACTCATACATATACACATACATACATACATATACACACATACATACACATATATATATGCATACACATATATATATATATATATATATATATATATATATATATATATATATATATATATATATATATATATCCAACCACATACCCATACATACACATATATATATATACACATACAAACATATATATATATATTTACATACATACATACATACATACATATACACACATACACACACAAATACATACATATACACACACCCATACACACATACATATATAGGCACACACATACACATATACAGCAACAATTATTAACCTTTTCTCTTATAATCTACCTTACCTTCCCACATAATATATATATATATATATATATACACACACACTCATATATATATACATACATACACACCCCACACATACACCCACACATAAAAAAAAAAAAAAAACATAAATACATTTATACACCAACCTACACATTCCACAGTGCAAATACTCTAACCAACACATAAATAAATATATACACATTTACACCAACACTAATAACACTATGTAGGTAAGCAATACACACTTATATCGTAAGTATGACCATCATGCAATAAAAATACTAATCTATTAAAAATACAGCGACATATCATTATCATTTAAAGTATACGACCCCTACACTAAGTTAAATTTATAACGGTGTTTACAATTTACTGTAAGTTCATATCTTTGATTTAAGAGATCAGCCTTGTTTTTAAATCTAATAATTTCAAATTTTTCATTAAGGCATAGGTAACATGGGGTATATAGGGAGTTACACGTACGAGCTTTCTTAACCAAACTCCATTTAATCGTAGGTGTTTTGTTCTTATCTTTTAGATTCCAAAAATACTTGGATAATGAGGTCATGTACCTATATTCACTGTGATTGAAGGATTGCATATGCCCCCGCCAGCGTTCCTTGAATGTTTTCATAGTAGAACCAATGTAAAACTTCTTTATATTTGGATTTTCAATTGTTGAAATAGTACCAAGATAGACTACAGAAGTAATCCCACAGTTATTTTGTAGTGGACAATAATTCGGATTCCTACAATTACATAAGTTGTTATTTGTATTCTTATAATTAGTATTGCAGTTAATAACCTGTTGATTAGTCAAGTCTTTTGAATTCCTATACTTGTTAAAGACTATGTTGTTATGTTTTTTAATTATCTGCTCTAGGTTATCAGCACAACTATAGCTTAATTTAAGGGTATTAGGATTAAATATTTTACTAAGTGGGTTAGTTTCAGGGTTGGGGAAATGTTTTTTGATTAGGTTTATAAATATACGCCCTAACTTAGTTTTGACCATAACATTGAAAGGGGGAGTGAACCAAATAATCTTTCTAGATCTTCTTTTCTTATTATGGTTGCAATTAACAGGGTTTTTATATTGAATAGTGGTATTTTTGTATCCACTATTTTTTAGTGCAGAATTATAAAAATCACTATGTTTATTGAAAACCTCCTTATTATAAGAGTTAGTGCTAATTCTAAATTCAATGGAAGAGGGTATATGTTTAATAAACCGAAGGGGATGGTTGGAATTAGGATGCACGTATAATGGGTTGGAATTAACCTTCACGTATGGTTGGAAAATATTGTTAGCAAGATCTAGGGTGACATCTAGAAAATCTACTTGTCTAACATTAGTAGTAACTATTGTCCTAAGACCTAAATCCTTAAATACCCTATAAATCATTTTCCTAATACGGTCTACCTTAATTTTAGTTGAGTTTTTAACAACTAATAATCCATCATCTCTATATAATCCTACACTATCTGAATCTAGGCACTCGAAGGCAGTTAAATTATATAAAAGAAATAATCCAACCAAGTCCGAAGCTTCAGCAGAATCCAAGGAACCCATGGAAATGTCAAAATTTTTGTTGGAAGACTTTTTGGTCCACTGTTCATCCTTGTAAATTAGAACAGAATTTCGACACTTCATGATGATGTCAATTTCACTATCAGAAATAGTAGAATATTCCCGGGCGAAGTCCAATGCCAAGGTGAAAAGATCCTTCGATATAGATGGATAATAGTCGATAATATCAAACTGTATGAATGAACATTTTCCCTTATATCGTATGTTGTTAAACCAGTTGATGACCTCAGTTGTGTTAATCCACTGAAGCAGTCCAAGGGTGTTTTTTATGGAGTGGTTGATTCTTTCTAAGATGGTCTTACTATATATGATTTCATTCTACTGCCCTGAAATTCAAATCGATTTCATACTTGAAATGAATTCACACATTTAAAGAATAAAATATTTATTAATTGATTAAATGCATTTTTATTGCTTTCTTGGTACAAGGATAGATAGATAATGCTTCTGATTATGTCAGGAGTAGATGCTAGTTGTATAACAGTAAAGATTGAATCACACAGTCAATAACCCATAGGCAGATATGTAATATAATTGGCCCTGATCTGGCATCTCATCTACAGTTGCTCTCTCACAGACACGCCATCACCTCTCTCTGTCTTTTTTACAAATACTTTCATGGTAATTGCTCCAATGAGCTGCTTTCATTGGTTCCCAGACTCCATGAATTCAAGCGCCCTACGAGGTTGGCATCCCGCTCTCACCCTTTCACTGTAGAAACTTTTAAATGTAGCTGTCACTTCTACTCCAATAGCTTCATGTCTCGCACCTCTCGCCTGTGGAACACCCTTCCCTATTACTGTTTCCCTGAGAGCTATAATCTCCAACTATTCAAATGTAATGTCAATCGACATCTCCAGTTACCTTGATCTACCCACTATCCTTCTCCTCATCCTTTCTTCTATCACTCCTATCTGCTCTCACTCCAAATCTTCTGCAACCCCCTGCATCCTAGTGGCTTCCCGCCTTGCTTGGGGCATAATGCTTAAAAAAAAAATTTACTTTGTTACAAATCATACTTCCTATAAACATGCATAGGAAGCAGAGAGATTTATCACTGAATTCAAAGCTTGCTGAATATTTACAGAGACAAAACAATGAATGTAAGCACAGTTAAATTGTGAGCAATGCATTCCAGCACTAGTGATAACGACAGAAATAGTGTTATTGTGCTCTCTACAGATAGAAATAAATCAGGGGTATTACTTTTAGAATGTCTCATAGTTTTGTAGCTCATGATAACTTTAGTAATGTAGTCCACACTGAGTGCCTATCTTTTGTGGCCTTGTGCCATACTAGATTAAATAACTAAAGTACTTTCCCACAAAGCAGTCATCTAATCTTTCAGGCTATTACTCCTGCAGTGAGTTTAATCTTCACTAGCTTTCCCATATTTGTGACCTTGTGCCATGATAAGTTAAATTTATAAATTTTTCAAAGTATTTATTATAAATACTTTGAAAAATTTATATTTATCACTCCTATAATATAAATAATTTATATTATAGGAGTGATAAATATATTTGTACACATACAAAAGAAATATGTTTGAATTAATGATGATAATACAATTGTAAAATGCTTTTTACAAAATCAAATAGAGATGTTTTTTTTATTTTTACTCATAACAACATATATGAATCTGATTATTAAAAACAAAACATTCCATTTGATATTGTTTGTAATCCAATTTAACTTCTGTATATATATTTTTGACCAGACATATATGAATACGTCTCTATCTGATTAAATTTCTCTATGAGCCAATTCTGTATCCGCCGCATTAGACTGACCGCAGCTGACTGCAGTAATGTGGCCAGAATATCCCTTCAGTAACATATCTGCTGGCCAATTTATCAGCTTGCCTGTGTGTATTGACTGACCGCTCCAACAGCCTTAAAGCCAGTGCTTCTACACAAAATTATGACTTATGCAACTACTCTTTTAGCTGTCTTTTGTTATTTAGTAAAAAAAAAAGAATCAAATAGCTAAAATAATATTTTGCTCTTTGCATTTATAATTTTGTCTCTCAACATAAAAATAATGAAGATAAATTATCAGAAATTGAAGTCTGTTACCACCTACTATGTTCTTTTCTTTCGGTTGCCTAGATTCAATCGGTCTTCATTGTAGTAACGGGTTTAACTTGTATATTCAAAAACATACAAAGAATTGATTTTTGTGGTGTTTGAATATATTCTGCAATTGGAGTTGAATTTCAAGGAAAAAGTAAATTGCTTAGTTGATGTTATGTTTTATTAATTAGAAAATTTCTTGTAACTGTTTTGAAACTAATTTTTGAAATTTTAATTCAGTATTGTTTTTAATCATTAAAAAGAATAACTTTTGAAAGAGTTCTTAAAAAACGTTTTTGACATTCTATATCAAACAATGTATGTATGTGTGTGTGTCCTCTTAGTTCTCTAAATGTTTGTTTATGCATAATCCTATATGAACAAATTGCATATCTGAATTACTTTAGATTAATACTTCTAATGATGTATCAAAAAGAGACTTGGGTGATGATGCAACAGAGTGTGTACGTATGCATCTGTGTGTGAGATAAGAATAATACTTTCCCAAGTTTGTATATAGACTGTGTATACACGATTCTGTTTTACATTCCGTTTTAATTAAATCCTACTAAGAAAGAACAGGATGACTATATTCTCCGGTCTGGAAAGATCTTCCACTTCAGGCCAAAGACTAAAAATGAAAACCAGCTGATGTGTGCAGCAACTCTTCTTATGTATTTGTACATGTCAAATATGAAAACTAACCAACACTGCAGCTCAGTAACCAATTGGTGAAAACTGACAAAACTCGATAGACAGACTGGATGTTGTTCTTGACAGACAGACTGGATGTTATTCTTCAGACTGCTTATATCCATATGCTGTAAAAGACATAAACTCATTTCAAAGGAATCACCGTTATTATCCATGGTGACATTTTTCAATGATATCAGCCAAAGGTCAGGAGTCATTAATATATTTATTATTGTTTTATAAATGAAAAGGAAACATTTTGATACATATCAAATAGATGTCATTGTTTGCTTTATTTGTGCTTTCATATATAGATAGATCAATATATAAATATACAAAAGAAATGCATATATTTTTATTGAACATTGTGTATTTGTACAGATATATGTATATATTGGTCTATGTATATATGTTTATATATATATATGTGTGTGTGTGTGTGTGTGTATATATATATATATATATATATATACACACTACAAACATATATTCCTTTTTTATGTATGAAATCATGAATATTTGCTTGTGTGTGTATATATATATATATATATATATATATATATATATATATATATATATATATACACACACACACACACACATGTGTATATGTACTTATATATTTTTCTTTTTAGACTTTCAAAGTGATTTGTTCAATGTTTATGTATAGATAATCCAATAACACATTAAATGTTATGAAACTAACATTCGTGTGTGTGTGTGTACATAGCATTCCACTTAATCAAAATGCATCAAGTTCACAAATTTTTTTCTGTGTTTGTACAGGAGAAAATGATATATAAATTTTTATATATAAGACTGATGTTAGGAAAATTAATTTCATAGTAGAAAATATTTTGATTGAGCTTCTCTTATCCCAATGTTGGATACTTAATAACAAAAGTGATAAAATAAAAACAAAAAAGAAACTAAATGAAATTAGCTGAACTATAGACCCAAACAAATTTTTTATTAAAAAAAAAAATTTTAAATTTTAAATTTGAAAATCTCAGCATCCTCTCTCTCCTTCATGTGCATATATAGAGTTACATTGATGTAAACATCACTTTAGTCCAATGAAGTCCTAAAGGACAAAACAGGTGACACAAAAAATATTTTACACTTTATAATTTTTTTTTTCTTAACAGATATATGTATATCCTTGAGTGGTTGTTCTGTTTAAATGGGTAAGTTTGCTTATACAGGAGAAAATATATGTTTGGTTCTATTCTTGTACATATGATTCTTAAAAAACAACTGTTCCTTGAAACAAGAATCAATTCCACACACACACACACACACACACACACACACACGTGTGTGTGTGTTTAAATAGATAAATAAAAGTTAAATTGATTTATCTTCCAACTTGAAGTTTCACAGTGACACACATCTGCTCATCATGATAAGATAAATTTATTGAATTCATCAACAGAGATTGTTTATTGTTTGTTTAGTTTTTTACTAAATCTTCTACATGCCATGTCCCTTCAGTACATTAGCAATCATGACTCTCCACAATTTCCTTGTAGCTCTTAATAAATGTTATCTACTTGTTATCACTCCTAAACCCTGTTCTGCTATCCATTTATGCAAACTTGTTAGGTAGGTTATGCGCTGTTTTCCTCTTGCCTTTAACATGTCCTTTTGAGTATCAAATTTTCAAGCCCTCTTTTCTCTTTATATGTCCTAGAATTTTCAACTATTTCTGATGATAAATATAATTGTCCTTTTTGTTTCCATTTTCTCTAAAACGTCAATGTTACTCACATGTTCAGTCCATGTTATTCTCAGCATCCTTCTGTAGAACTAGATTTCTGTTACTTCAAGTCTCTTCTTCATCTGTGAGGAGATTGTCTTGAATTCACTGCCATATAGGAGAGCTGCTATTATGTAACAGTTTAGAACTCTTTTCTTTGTTCCCCATGAAATTTTGCTGTTCCATAGTACTTTGCTTAGCTTTTGGAAGACATCTTTCCCTATTTCAATGCACCTTTGTTTTTCCGTCTTTTGTTAAAACAATTCCCAGGTATTTAAATTGTTCTATTTATTTGATTTTGGTATCTCCAATTTGTAATTTACATGTTGGACTGTTGCTTTTGCCAACAACCATGCATTCTGCCTTCTTACAATTGATGTTTAGTCCTTTCTTCTTGCTTTCCTTCACTACCTTCTGTAGGATTTCTTGTGGTTTCCTTTTACTTTCTCTGCCTGCCATCAACACTGTGACATCTGCATATCTTATGTTGTTAAGATTGTGTTTACCAATAATGAATCCTGGTAGCAATTCTAATTCTCTCAGAATTGCCTCACTGTATCGGTTGAATAAGTCCAGTGAGAAGACCCATCCTTGTCTTACACCATTTTCTATTTTTGCGTATTTACTGAATACATTTTCTGTCCATATGCAGGTGGTTTGCTATTTTCTTGATAAAAATCTGTGTACTTTTAAACATGTTAAATTCCAGTTATTTTATATTTTGTTAGTCATAATGGATTCAGGTATTATCACACACACACACACACACACACACACATATATATATATATATATATATATATATATATATATATATATATATATATCTGTCTATATTTCTGAGATGAGGTATTATGTACATTATTTACATTATTCGGACTATTGTCCTCATCTTTGTCGCCATATTTATCACAATGTTTCAGCCGTTGTATGCTCTGGCCTTCTTCAGGTGGTTGGAATATCGAACTGAACCCTTTATTTCACTCACTGGGGTAGACTGTTCTAGTTCCACATGCCATGTTTTTGATGAAGGCGTTGGTTAGATCCAGTGACAGGACCCAAAGAGCGTGAGTTCAATACCCGGTTAAGGCAATGGAGAACTTTCAGAAGGAAATTAACATGAGATAACTGATAACTGACATCCATCAAAAACATGGCACATAGAACTAGAACAGTCTACCCCAGTGAGCAAAATAAAGAGTTCAGTCCGACATTCCAACCACCTGAAGAAGGCCAGAGCATACAACGGCCGAAATGTTGTAATAAATATGGCAACAAAGATGAGGACAATAGTCCGAATAATGTATATATATATATATATATATATATAAATTCCATGCCTTAAAAAATCATCATTTAAGGCATGAGACTGACAGTTATCATATAGTGTTGACTTCTATGTCCACACTGTTTGTATCCACAAGCACTCTATTCCTGATATTGAATACACTTCACCAATCAATTTAACACACACACACACACACACACACACATATATATATATATATATATATATATATATATATATTTATATATATATATATATATATATATATCTTTATATATATATATATATATATATATGAAGAAATGTAGTTTTAAGGTGTGCTATGTTCATGGGATAAAGTGCTCAATATCAGTATTAGAGTATATGTAAATATAAAAGCAGACATTAAAGTCAACACTCAGAGACAACAGACTGTTTCATGCTAAATGCAGTTATCAGGCCACATGTGTTTTGTTTGTTCTTGAATATTTATTTATATGGGCCAGTGGTGGATTGTGTGTAGTTTATTCTAACAGTTATTTTGGCAGGAATGGTTTGTCAATTTGTTTCTTATTTACTTTATTTATTTGGATTAATTTATTTTACTTGGTTTTGCTTATTTTTATCTATTCTTTTCAGTTTTCAATTTCTAAGTAACAAAGTAAAAATTTTGTCTGCATTTTGAGATGAGTTCTAATCGTTTATTTAGCAGTTTGTTTTGATCTGGGAAAGTAATTATAGGGGAAAGTAATTATAGTTATTTTTTCCTCCAAGCGGAGTTTGCAGTTTTTGGATTGATTGTTGTAGGCTGAGGTTCTTTTCCTTATTTGCCATGATATTTTTGTGAGATTTGCTTTTTGTTTTTAATTTTTCAGATATACCTGGAAAGCATTATGCTGTTTGCATATTTATTATTTGTGAAAGATGTTTTGTGTGCATAGTTTGTTTCTAGTGTCCTTCAGTTACTCCTATGTATATTTTTTCTTTGTTATCTGATGATTTTACCGTGGCTTGGTATATTATACTGTTTTGTAAGCAATTACTATTTAAAGGACATTCATTCTTTATTCTGCAGTTACACATGGGTTTAATTTGTTTGGGTGATTTGTTAATAGTTTTCCTGTTATGCTTTTTTATTAGTTGTGTCATGTTCTCAATGCAACTGTAGCTGATTTTTACTGTGTTTTTGTTGAATATTTTGTGGAGATTGCTTGATTCAGGAAAGTGTTTGTGTAAGAAAAGGTACATATAAACCATACAGAAAACCCAACGATAAACCACAGTATATACACACATCTTCCAATCACCTGCCATCAATAATCAAGTAGATACTGCAATCAATTAACCACAGGCTTTCTGACAATTTTTTCAGTGAAAGCATATTCAACAAAGCTAAGAAAGACAATGAAACAGCCTTAAAAGATAGTGGATTCCCAGCAACACTCACGTACACACCAAAGAGGACAAAAAAGGCAAACAGGAAGAGAAACATCATATGGTTCAACCCACTGTATAACAAAAATGTAAAAACAAACATTTGAAAAATATTCATCAAACTTTTACACAAACGCTTTTACCTTATCAAATCCGCTTACAGCAAAGTTAGCTGCTCAGTTTTAAAGCTTCTATGAGGGAATCCTGCCCTCTTGCAAAACTTTCACCACTTCTGCTCATAACTAACAGTGTATTGATATATTGGCAAAATTTAAGTTGCAAATTGTTGACTTCTGTTGACATTTTATCATATTTCATATTGGAAATAGTTTATTAAGACATTTTGCTAGAAACCATATTTTCTGTCCTCTGCAGGTTCAGGGTTAATCACTCTTACCTGAAGCATCCAAAAGAGAATTGCTGATAGAAATTGTTCACTTTTCTATATAGCATTGGGAGTTAGGTATTGTAAAAAGCATTGTGCTACTTAATGTTCTGATAATACTTTTAGTAGATACTAATAACATTTGAATGAGGAATCATCAAGCTTTCAAAGTCAACTTAATTTTTAGTAATCTTACTGAAAATTTTTCTTTTTCATTATCATAAATCATTAAAAATTTACATATATTGTTTTTTATTTGCATTTCTGTACACATGTCTGTATGCAGAAAACTCATTTCCTCCATACAGACACACACACATTTCTATCACTTTAAAAGTTATTTTTATTGGATACCCTTATTTGAGTAAACATTCCATTTATTTATTAAGCAATATATTTATTTATTTTCACCTACTGGCCTGAATATTCAAGAAAAAATTTGCACCCTTTAGCAGGAATTGAACCTGTGTCCATCAGGGAAGCAGGAGTGACTGGTGTGCCTTACCACTTGGCCACAAAGGGACAGACAGGTGAAACCAATTTCATGCTTTTCAAACAAAATTTCTCCTGAGTCTGTTGATATTTCTCCTGTCACAGGTTTCTCAAAGTTTTTTCATATCTGCATACAGTTTTATATCCAAACGTAAACAAAGAGAATTTTTTAAATGGATTTTTATTAATCCGACAAATTTTTAATGGATACTTGTATTTGACTATCAAAATCTACTAAAAATAATGTCTAAAGTGATACAAATCTGTCAGATTAATAAAAATCCATTCTTATATTCTTTACATCCATTATGAGAGTGAGAGAGAGAGAGTTTGATACATATATATATATATATATATATATATATATATATATAACATTAAATACTTACATCAGTCACATATACACCACACTCTCTTGCAGATTGACCTGACACCAGTCAAGACATACTGGCCATCACATCCTGAGCAAGTAAAATCCCTATATATATATATATATATATATATATATATATATATATATATATATATATATATATATATATAAATGGTGCTTGTTATTCATGCTGAAGACTTTTCACCACCCTCTCATATGTATTCAGCATTTTTATTAGTTCAAGTGTTATTATAGTGGACGTTTTGTAATTGATATTGATGTCCCATTTTAATTTATTAAACAGTATATTATATCAATTGATCTGTGCATTTAAGAAATATTATTAAAAAAAAATATAAAATATGTTTTTTTAGTAAAGAAAATGGTAGGGATTGAATCTGCAAGTCAATTAACCATCTTATATTTCAGTTTTAAGCCAGAATATTTCCAGCCATTAAGAATATCTTGAAACCTGATTGCACAGCCCTGGTGTAATTAGACAACCAATTGGTGGAGAATGTTACTGTACACATGCTAACAGATTCTTCAGTGTTTTCTTTTCTTTCTTTTTTTTTCTACTGTGTGTATTGTCTCATTTCATTCCAAATTACCATGCAAGTAGATTTGGGCAAAATATCATATCACATAGACATGTCTTCCTCCCTATTGTTGAAATTTGTTTTACTTCAACTTCTAGCTTTTCCCAAAGTTAAAATGTGACTGAAAATGGTGGGGATGACATTAAAGAGAATGTGAAAAAGCAAATGATGGTGATCCCAAAAAAGGACTACACTGTTTTGAAAACACAAATGAGTTCTCAAATGGGGAATAATTTGAATGTGAATAATGTTCGATTGATTTAACTAGGCACCTTTTTCATTAATGATAAATGGCTGGATAGTTTCCAAACAGCAAACAGAATGAAAATAAGCTCTTAACCCTTAGAGAAATGCTCTTCCACATCTTATGATAATGTGCTCTAATAATCATATTATCCAATAAAAAAATGTATTCATTTTCAGGTAAAAAAAAAATGAAATTAATTTTAAGTAAGATATTCAAAATATTCTCATAATTATTTCGAATAAACATTAAAATATTAGCAAAACTATCCATGACTCTTGTGAATTGATTAAATATCAAATACATATAAGCATGTTTTGGGAGAAGTTAACTTCATTCTATATGTATTCAAAATGAATATATCTTATTCCTAAACAACCCAATTTCTCTCTCATTGGCTTATTCTAATACTGCCAGCAAAATTTGCGTTAAAAAATAAAATAAACAGTTCAGTCCAACTGCATGTTTCCCACAAATAAATCAAAGTTGCCTTCAATTCGACTGTCAGGAAATTGTATCAGAAATGCTTTATGATTTTCCATTTGATTTTTTTTTCTCTTGAGTCAAATCATTCTTTAACAAGTTTAATATGTAAGAATGTAATTCAACTACTAGTAATTTGCAGTTAATCTTTTATCTTTGGAGTGCATTTGTATAACAGTAAACTGCATGTACAGTGCAAAATGAATCAGAGTTTATATGCACTCATTTACAGATGTAATAACTCTCTTTCTATCTATCTATCTATATATATATATATATATATATATATATAGTAGCTGAAAATGCTTGGGAGAATACAATTTTTGCACCCCCTTACCCGACCAAACAGAAAAATGTAAGAATGTTGGAAAAATAAAATAAAAAAATTGATAAAATTTTCCTTGTCTGTCATATTCAACAAAACCTGTTTAAAGAAAAGCTTGCTGCACAAACATACATTATATATATATATATATATATATTCAGTTGTATGGATATGAATTTGTAACCTTGGGTTTCATGCTTTTGCAATCATCAGTTTGATGATCGCAAAAGCATGAAACCCATTGTTACAAACTCATATCCATACAACTGAATATGTATATCACTTATATTGAGCGCTTTCCAATAAGGACTGCACATATATATATATAATGGTAATGTTGAGATTACCCATTTCTGTACAGAAACATTTGGCATTCATTGACTGGACAGTTAGCTTTAATGTCAGTTGAAACTTATAAAATCTTTTTCTTAAAACAATTTTTATAGAAAATAGCTTAGTAAGTCCACTAACTGTTATTACTCTTTCTAGTATTGATGGCAGTTTCTTTCTTAACCTTTTGTCTAAGGTAGTGTGGAAAGTCAACATCTTGACTATATCTTTATTTTCCCTTCTAGTTGCATGTGCTATGCATTTTAGTTGGTGCTGCTTGAAGTTTTCAGTAATGTGGTTTTGTTATTTGGTAAAGTTTTTTGTGATTTTGTAGTGCCAGTCTATAGGGTCTTCTTTAAGAACTAAAGGATTGATTTACTTGAAAACATTTTTAATTATTAATCTTCAAAAACTATTTTATACAGATGATAGTTCAGACATTTCTGAATAAGTTGGATGCCATACATGAAATCTATATGAGAGTCAAGCTCTAACAAGATTATTTGAGAACATAACTCGAGTTCAGAGGTTAATATTTTGGTTTTGTAACATCTTGGAGTATGTGACAAAACTACTCCTAGTGCAGCCTATACTGTATTCAATTTCATTATCCCCAATGTAAAATTTGTTATGACTGATCCATGCACCAAGGTATTTGAAGTGTTTAGAATTTATTAAAACCACATTCTGAATTTTTATGATGAAACCAGTTATTGTGACATCACTACTCTGTGACACTGGGACCCCAGGGAGTTAACTGGAAGAAAGAAAAATGAAGAGGAGGTTACTAACTGGATGATAATTGTTGAAATTCACAGGAAAGTGGATTGAAAAATTAAGAAAATTAAAAATGAAATGCGATGAAAAAATTATGTTTCAAAATAATAAAATGAAATCATGAACAGTTCCAAGGAGAATCAAACCCAAAGTTAACTCGACAGAATTCAGTAAGATTGAGCAAAACCAAGACTACCAGTCCTTCCCCACTTCCCGACTATAATAAAGAGACAACGTATCATCATAGATGTCAGTTCTCGAAAATAGAAAAATATGTTGTCAATAAAGAAAATGGGTGATTACCAAAATAAAATCTAAATTGTTCTGGACAAAGAACCAGGAAAAACATCTGGTTTGAAACAGCCATCCAGAAGAAAAATATCCCTACAAAAATAAAGATTAGCACCTAAGATTGGGGACAAGTCTGTTCATTTTAATTTCTGTGACATTTGTCAACATTTTTATGGCTGACATTATTTTGGATTCTTTTGAGGACAAGCTGATAAAGAAAAATTAATTACTAGCCCCAGTGTGACCATAGGCAACTGGCTATGTGGTCTGGACGACCAAGAAATGCATAAACTGAAAAAGATTGTTTTTTTTATTACCAAAGATGTTGGGAATATTTTCTTTCCTTTTCTTTCCCACCTATGATGACTGAAAATGAACAAAACATTTCTTGAGATTGGCTCCAATTATCTTAGATATGGTCAAGTCCGTGGCTTTGGGGAAAATCACCTAAAACAACCAGTGGGAGACAAACTGATAAAAAAAGATTAATTACTGGAAATCCCCTTTGCACCTATACATTCTAAAAGTTTAGATTTGTCACAAATGCAGTTGTACCATCCCTTGAATTGGGATGAGGTTGGATACTGAGAAGATGGGAGAAGGGAAAGAGACATTAGCGCTGCCTATGAGAAGTGAAGGGAGTAGGAGTTAAGGGGACATCTTGATTCCTCTGACCACTCTCAAGTAGGCTGGACAACCACTAAATTTGGAGAATTACTTGAGTAAACATATTTTGAAAATATGGGATTTTAGAAAAAGGTTGATGCTATTGGTAGGAGATAACCAAACCCCAGACTCTGATCAACCCCACCCCTGCCAGGCACAGGATTCCATATAAGCTGGAGGTTTAGATAACAATGAAGAGTCCCCACATTACTGCTACTGGAATCCACATCATTTGCACAGAGACCTCCTGTCCAAGACCTTGTGCCAGCCCTGAAGACCAGAACTTAAGAAATTTAAATTAATACTAACACAGGCTGTAAACTCCAAAAGGGATACCAGTTTCATTTGATTATAACAACAAGTTAGAAGTGTTAAAATTGCTGCATATATAAAATCATATATAAACCAAATCATATCTACATTTTTAACCTGAGTTAATTATTTTATTTCAAAGAATTCTTTTTTTGTATAGCCCCTCACTGTTGACCTGTTCTTCACTTTTAGTTTATTTCATCAGTAATCTTCTCACTTTCTGGGATCAAAAACACAACATAGCAGAGACATGAAGGAGACAAATGCCAGCTAGATTGAGTGGAACCTTGCTCATCAACACAGTTCTAGTGACAAACCAGCAATACATTAACAAGGAAGATGGTAACCACAATGGTCTGAAGGAACCTGAAGTTTCCATTTTGAAAATGTTTAAGTTCCAATTCTTGGAATACTTAGTAAAGAATTTTTTTTTTCAAGATCAGTCTTATATCAACTATAAACATCTGTGTCATTAGTATAGACTCCTTGACTGACAGTACACTAGCCCAGTCTGCCCTGATATTCAACCTATAGCTGATGGGGAGAACATATGTTTTCATACTTTTTCCAATGGTATTTGTATTCAAGGGAATGTAAAGAACTCAACTAGAATTTAGACTCTGCTCTCTCTCATTTCTCATTTTGAGCCGCTACCCCCCATTACACAACTGGCACATCCTAATTCTGTGATTCTCATTATGAAACAAGGGATGCCTCTGGGTCCTGAATCCTCTCATAATAATAAAAAAATAGTAATAGTATGTATGTTAGTATTGATAACTTATCATAATGGCAGTTATGTGCCATGTCTCTCACCCCCAGGATCATACCAAAATAGAATTTTCCAGTCAGTATAACACTAGACCATCAAGGGGTCTAGGTATAGTGTACTCCAACCACCAAGTGCAGATTCCCATGACCGGACAAGCTGTACCTTGTTTGAAAATGTGGGAAAGTTCCATATAAATACTAACCTGAGAGACATCAGGAGCAGTTAAGAATGTATGGTCAACATTTTGGATGAGAGGACATGGGACTACATACACATGCATACTGACCAACAGTCATTGATGAAATATGAGAGATTTAAGTCTCCTGTTATCATTAGCTAACATAATGACTTCATTAAAGCTAATATGAATTTGTGTTTTGGTAAAGTTTAACTTATGTACCAGCAGAAACATAGTGTGTCAAAAAGCTGTTTTTTTCTCTTGACACTACTATTAGTGTATACTGCATAAACTTTCTCAGAAATGTTTGTTTTAAAATGCTATATTTAGAATTGTAATAACAATGAAAATGCTACACACTATTTAGTTGTTAGATCGTTTATTTATAAGAAAAAATATGTGAATCAACTACAATGCAATATTTATTACCATTTTATGAAGAAATAAATATGAAAAATATTGCCTATTTATCAATCAATTTGAATATTCTCATATATTTATAATCTTAAAAATATAAAATTAATCTTGTAAATAAACAACTAAATAGTGTGTAATATTTTTGTTGCTGAAATTCTAAACATAGTTTTTTAAAACAATAAACATTGCCAAAGGAATCAAGGAAGCATATAATAACAGTCATGTCAAAAGAAAAAACCTCCCTTTTAACACACGTATTTTTGTATGTACATAGATTAAATATTGTTGTGAGTTTCTATTTATTTCATGTTGTAGGAATCTTAAATCTTTCATTTAGAAGAGCTTTTCAAACATTGTCACTCAAAGATCATTATTAGATCATTATTATTGCAATGTCAAATAACTTTTCTGTCATTTCATGTTGTATTCATTATTTTGTTGCATTGATTAGAAATAAAATCTAATTAACAATGTTTTCCACTTGATGCCTTGAATTTATTTTGACTTGCTAACAGCAAATTGCAATTAATTAGCCAAACATTTTACTTTCCATTCTCATGGCAACAAATTAGACAGTTCTGATAATTAACTTAACCCCCAACACAATCATAAATGAAACTGATTGTAAAAATGTTGATAAAATGTAAGACACACGCTACAAAATAGATAAGTTATTATCATTAAATATTGTTTACAAAATTAGATTAGATATGGTTAGTGTAAGTTTAAGATAATGAATAAACAACAATGGATTGTGGTAAATCATATATACACATATGTCAATGTAAAAGTTTTACCAAATTATTGTTGCTTAGATATGGTTAGTGCAAGTTTAAGACCACAAGGTCTGATCAAAAAGTATTGGGACTATGGTGCTATAAAAAGAAAACTACAACACATCAGTTTGGCATTTATTCTCCTTGAAGTAGTCCTAAAATTGCACACTTTATCCAGCATTGTTTCCATTAATCAAAGCATTCTTAGAACTTCTTTTTGGGGATAGCAAGCAGTTGCCTTGTCGCATTTATTTAGATTTCCTTGATGCATTGAAATTCCTTTCAAGTGAGATTTTGTTTTTGATGAGAAAAAAGCCACAAGGGGTGAGATCTGGGGAATACAGTGGTTGTCAGACATGGGAAATGTTAGGCCTGGCCAAAAACCAGTGCACAAATCATGATCACTGATGGAAACATTGATGTGGTGAGATGACTACACTCTATACACTTTCATTTCAAGCACTTCTATAAACAGCAGAAGTGAGCAAGAACATTATAACTTAGTGTATATGTGTGACAGAGTTCAAAGTTAATCTGTGTCAAGTAACCTGACTCTGTGTACTTTAGCTCTGTGTTACCATGGCAACAATCATGATACTTTTTGATTAGATCTCATATGGACAAGCTATCCAGAGATTGTTCTAAACTTTTAAATTGCATACCCATAGTATTTGGACAATCTAAATCATATACTCATGGCAGTTTATAATAAATCCTAACATTTTGTTTTGGTTAATTTTACAAATTATAAATAAGCAAAAGAAGAAACTGAGATAATTACTCAAGACATTTCAATATAAACAATAAGAAATCTCATCAATCCTACATCATCAATATGAACCCCTTACCAACAAAGTTTAGCTGAAGGCAATGATTGTGTTTTTTGTAATAGGAATGCTGTAAAGGCAATACTTAATTATTTTCATAATAGGAATGTTGTAAAGGCAATACTTAATTATTTTCATAATAGGAACATTGTAAAGGCAATAGTTAATTATATTCTTAATAGGAACATTGTAAAGGCAATAGTTAATTATTTTTAGCACCTCTTGTATTTGTGCCATAAATCTTGTGTATACATATGCAATTTTTATGTAATAATAGGGCAAGTGTTTATATGAATAAAGAACATTGATAATACATTGTTAAAAAACCCAACAATAGTGAGGTTATTTTGTAGATATTTTTAAACACAACAAAATTGTTTCTTATTTTCTCTCAACTAAAAACTTAAAAGCATTAAAGTCAATTTTAATGAATACAAAAATGAAAATATATTTTTGTCAAACATTGGATGGGTTTTGACATTCATCATTTGATGATTTTCTTTCACATCAGTGACAAAATTTTCTTTCCTTTATCCTTTGATCAAAAACTTGTAATTCATTAAGTTATATATTTGGGTAGAAAACCTTCTTTTATACATGCTTCATTGAATTCCATGGCCAAGGAATATTTTATAAGTTTTTATTCTGTTTCTCTAATGTCCTACATTGTTTTCTCTAATGTCCTTTATGAAGACAAAGAGTGTGTCTGTAGTGATTATTGTCAGTAAATACTTTAGCTTTTTCAGAATGGGCTATATATTTTTCACTGTTAGTATATTTTATTTTTCTTTTATATACTGTGTGAATATAGCAGTAATTCATAATTAGAGTTTAGTATTCAAAATACATTCAAAATGTTTTGTTCAGTTTCAAAGCAAGTGATAGTCACTGTAGATTTCTAAGGTTTATTAGCACTGCTTCTATTACCTTTAAACATCTTTTATAACTTTGTTTTTAAACTTACAGTATTGTCTACATATATATATCATGTACATACATACATATATGTGTGTGTGTGTACACAGAGGGTTTAGCATACAGACAGAGTTGATCTGACATTTTCACTGTATACTGTTTGATCTTTGTGATCCCTATTCTTTGCTGAATTAAATAAGGAGAATGTATTTAAAAATATTTTTTTGTCTAAAATAAATACTATTTTTTTTCATTATTAGACTTAATGATTATACTCATTGATTTATGTATATATACATACCTGCTAAGAAAATCACTGTTCACCATGGAAATGAGTATTTGATATAATTATTAATTTATTTTCTTTACACTCATTTCTGCCATCCAACATTTTCTTTTCTTTTGTTTCACTGATTTCATTAGGGCTGTTCAAAATGGTAGCCATTTGCAATATCAGTCTGTGACTCATTCATATATCCATTCATTCATTTCTAAAGGGGACCCACACTGAGTATGAATATTCAAGGGATGATTTCTTTTAAAATGCACCTTGTACTTTTTGTTGCTATGTTCTTATGCAAATTTTCTCTGTCTATCAATCATATTTATAATTTTGGGTTATGATGAGGATTTTCACACTTTTTTCTATCATCCATTTCTTCTTTGACCCACTTTTATCTTTGTGCCAATATTTTAAATGATTGAGTCTATTTTTTTTTTTTATCCTTCTCTCTCACATCTCCCCTCTATTCTTTTCCTCCATCCTAACTTCTCTTTTTCCCTCTTTTCTCCTTTCCTATTCACAATTTTTTTTCTTTCTTTTTATTTGTTTCTCTTTTCATTGTTTTTGTCCTTATTTCCCTTTTGTTTCTCTTCAAACATTTCTTTTCCCTTCTTATTTTTCATCTCCACATTTTCTTTTCCTTCTCTTCTACCTATTGTTTTCTTCTATTTCTTCATCTTTTTTCATTGTCTTCCTTTTCTCCTCATCCTCCTCTTTTACTGCCTTCTCTTTATCCCCTTCTTTTCCCTGCTTCTCTTTACTGCATTGTCTTTCTCCTCTTCTTCCACTTTTACTGTTTTCTCTTTATCTGTTTTCTTCTCTTCTGTCATTTTTCTCATTCTTTTTGCTTTATTTACTTTTTCCTCCTCTCACCCTCTTTGCTTTTAAACTTTCTTATCTTCTTGAACTCCAAACTTTTCTTCTCTTGTACAGTTTCCACTTTTTCTCTCTTTACTCCTTCATAAATTTTGATATCATGTCTTAGCACCATGAACATGAATTGGATGTCATTTGCATTTGAAGCAGTACAGAGTTTGGTGATTTGAATGTTAAAAATTGTTCTTCAGATATTGTTATGGCAAAAAATGAAACTATCTTCAGAAATTTAGGACAGCATCTATGTTGTGATCATGGAAATAATCATTCACATTATCCACTGCAAAATATTTTTTACTTTATTCTTAGCTTTTGATTCTTTCTTCAATATAATAACATCAATGATTATTCCCTTCTCATAATTAAATAGAATAATTTGCTGATTTTATCCAGTCACATAGACAATGCTGCCAACAATGTTGGACTCTGTCAATGCATCTAAAACTGAATTCATAACCAGTAAGGCTCAATAGAAATGAATAGAATGGATGTTATCTAGAAATCTTATCTACCAGAAAACCTCAAAGAGAGCTTCTTTCATGTCACTGTAGAGTCGTTTTTAATGTATGATGCCACTGCTTGGACAGTAACTAAAATCCTTGAGTCTAAGTTTGATGGAACGTACAATTGGATGCTGAGAGCTATACTTAACATCTCTTGGAGACAACATTGAACTAAATCACAGCTCTATGGACACATCCCTGATATTTCTACAATCTTACATGAAGGCAGAATGTGCTCTGCAGAACACTGCTGGTGAGTAAAATGAGAACTTGCAAGTGATCTACTGCTCTGGACACCTATCCATGGTGCAAGGTAGATTGGTTGCCCAGCAACCACCTACATTGACTAATTATATTATAACACTAGATGCCACTCTAAGGACCTTCTGACTTTGATGCAGAACCATGATGGTTGGCAAAATAGTCCCATGAATGTCTGAACTAGCTTGACCTAATAAATAATCTGGTCACAAACAGGGGTGCAGAAGGAGCATTATAAGAAGCAGGAATTTAAATGACCTTATTTAGTTTATCTGCACCTGAATAAGAGAAAAGAACTTTTTTCTTGACAAGTGAAAAATGGGATGAAATGTGTTAAAAATGTTTATATATCTTTAGTGGATTTTATTTCTTTTATAATATGTAGATATCAACTAAAAATAGATGTAAAAATATGTATCAACTAAAATAATAATCAATGTCTGTGAAATTTAGCTAGAGGGGAGAGAAAGAGAGAGAGATTATATAACAGCAATAGATGAAACTTGAGGTAGATATCAGATATATTTATTTATTTAATAAATAGAACAAATAAATATGATATCTGTTAATGCATTCAGTAGATTTATCCTAACCTGACAAGCAGAATTGTATATCTGCCACACTTTAAGTCAGAAAGATAAGTCTTTTGAACACTTCTTTATCTATTAACTACTGTTGGTCTATTTTTTAATATTGAACATACTAACCTTCAGTAATTTACTGATTAATGCATTTTGTCAGGTGTTATATTCAAGGGTCAACCACCCACTAATGGTCATGAGCGCTTAAAAATGAATCTACACATGTGCTCTTTTTTTTTTCCAGAAAATGAGTTCATTTTATTTTTCAATGCCAAATGACAGTGACATCTGAAAATTCTGATTTTTAACATTTCTTCCATCATGTTCCTATTTTATCTAATGGCCTAACAGTATACAATAAATATTATTATTTTGATAGATGGATGGATGGATAGCATTGCTTCTACTTCTTTTTTCCTCCTGCTGTTCATGTGCCTTTCTTCACCAAATCATTTGTCTCAATATCCTAATGAGTATGACCCTATGATTTTTTATACAAGATTCAGCCCAAATCCTAACCTAATTCAACACTATATTCTGCCCATGTGATTCACAAAGTCACTATTTTTATAGTTGCCCAGCCATTGCAAATGCTACAGATTGGCTGATTTTAAATTACAATTAACATAACCAAGATGTATGTTATGTTTAATGGTATTGATCTGACTTAAAGTTGGAGATTGTTTGATATTGAAATCTTAACTGATTTCTCTACTGTGCTTGAATGGATGAAATCAATGATTACTAATCGGGGAGAGATTTAGTGTAGAGACATCAAAACTGGGGAGGGGGGCTAGTGGTGCATGGGACATGACTGAACCTTAAGGCAATCCTTCTTTACAAGATTGTTGTTGTAATCATCATTCCATTAAAAAAAAAATAACAGTGACACTAATCAAGAATACTTTAACTGAATACAATGTCTTGAGAAAGCAAGTTCTTTCAGCATTAATCATCATCCTCTCTTCATGCTGAATAGAAAATAAATGACTATTTTTACTTTTAAGGACACATGGCACAGTGGATAAAGGCATTGGTTAGATCCAGTGACAGGACCCAAAGAGTGTGAGTTCAATACCCAGTTAAGGCAGTGGAGGACTTTCAGAGGGAAATTAACAGGAGATAACTGATAACTGACATCCATTAAACATGGCACATGGACCTAAACAGTCTATCCCAGTGAGCGAAATAAAGTGTTCAGTTTGACATTCCAATACAATGGCCGAAACGTTGTAATAAATATGGTGACAAAGATGAGGACAATAGTCTGAATAATTTAAATAGGGTACATAATACCTCATCTCAGAAATATAAACAGATATTTTATATTTAAGTTTCCATGTTTTTAACACATCTTTGCTTCACAAAGCTAAATCTCACAGACATCGGCTGTTATTTTAGTTGATACCTATTTTTACATCTATTTTTAGTTGATATCTACATATTCTGAAAGAAATAAAATGAAGATATATTTCTTCTTCATACTCTCTGCAGATGTATTTGCAGTGAGTTTGAAGAAGAAACTTTGAATAATAAAGATTCACAAAGTCCAAATCTCCATGTATACACATGCAAGCCTCTTCACAAAAATCCTCCTTAATAGGAAAAGTCAGTTGATTTATAGCAGTTTGCTGGACCCTTTACGGTTTTCTATTCAGCAAAGCCTGAAAATGGATTAGCCTATTTTTCTATGTAATCCATTTTAGTCAGTGACACTTGAACCCCAATTGGTTCACTGACCTCATTCAATGGTGAGGTATTTTTCTTTCTTCTTTTTTCTATTCTGCATAAGCAACATGCAGCACAAAATTGATTTGACCTTCAGGGTATGTAACCATTTTCTTCTGTAAAAACTTCTCAAAGTAAACAACATAAAAACTATAACTTGAGGGATAAATTTGCTGTTAATCCAGACATTCTAGGAGAGAAAAAATTTCCAACTATATTGAAACCTGGAAGAAGTATAAAAGACTCTACCAAATTTTTTAATACAAGAAGTAAATTCATCATTGTGCATATTGGTTCTGACAGATTTGAAGTATCCTGGAAGAGGTTAATAATGCATATAAAATGATGCCTCCACTGTCAGACCACAGTAATGAAAAGTTAAAATTATTAAATCCATTTTATTCTGGAAGGGTCTCTGTTTTTCTGCACCTATCCCTTTATAGAGCTTCTAACTTTCCCAAAAGGGATTTATTTCCAGTTAGCAAAATCAAAACTGAGAGGGGCCCAGATTCCATATGATTGTATATATCTTCAACCCAGCATATTTTCCTCAGATGTGTAACACCAGTAAATTAGTTATTACTCTGGTTTCCTATGTTGAATGGCTGAGGGCTAAGGTTGAAGTCTTGAAGAGCTAAATTTGGTCACAACTTCCAATACATCATGTGAACAAAAAAAAATCTTATTGCATATTGCAAGTGATTATAAGAAATATCTCTCAAAGAAATTTTGCCTCCTCTTAGAATATTTTTATAGTCATTCAAGAGATAGTAGTTGGTTAGTAAACAACTGCTCTTTGAATTTAACATGCCCGCTTGTCTTCACAGATCTGATGTGTTAATCTTCATGAGTTGCTCCCCATGGACACTCTCCTACCTGGGAAGGGACAATCTTACCTGAAAATGGCAAGCAACCATCTTTCACTGAGAACCCATATGGAGAATGAAGCTGTTTGAATAAATCATTCTCTCTCCATCACTTGCCCAAGTTCCTTAATTTAAATTTACATTTTGGTAGCAAAGCACAGTGATCAAGACAATGGCTTCCAAATTTATTCCTGCACTATTTTAAACATGGATAAATACAATACTTGGATTAAAGAAATGCAAGTTTGGGAACTTACTACTGGCATTGATATAATGGGCACATTGTGTATGCAAGATGTTACCATAAAGGCTAAAACTTGTTTCATCTGACTGGACATTAGATGCTCAATGACTGCAAGAAGCAGTCTGTTTTTTTTCTTTGTGGGGTGGAGAGAAGATTGAGTGCTTTATGATACCATTGAGGCAGGTAAGTTTACCAGGTGATTGGAATGCCAACCTTAATCTAGATTTAAAGTGCAGGGTGATAGAATTCTTTCTATCATTATTTGTGATGTAAAAATTTTACAAGAATTTGTTGTTAAAATAATTTCAAAGAGAGGAGTAATTTGAGTATGGGTTAGTATTCTGACTACATCAACCAAGTTTTAGTTAGAAGAGATGACTTAAAATATTTAGATTGTCCATAGAATAGTTTATTCCAACCAAAAGTTAGTTCAGGTTCAGATGGCTGGATACTGGAAAGTCAATACATCCTTGTTGCGTATGAAGTTGGAATTGATGGCAACTGTGGTTAGGAATAAGAGACAGAGCAAATTAAAAAGCAGTCATTTGTTATCGATTATAGCCACTGACTCAACCTAGATAGATTAACAGTGCAGACAGAAATCCAATCTAGAGCAAATCTGGGCTGTCAAATCATAAGATGTAGGTAAAGTAACTGTAACTAAAGCAGAGCTGATCTCCTTACTTAACAAGATTAGGATGTACAGTAATAATTACATATTTCACTGCTATGAATTATGAGTCAAGCACCTATGGCAGAACCAAGTATTCAGTGGTAGGAAACTGTATCTAGAATTAGTTTATCACTTCTATCTGATCATGTATTTCAGAGTTTTATTGGGAAAACCAGAAAAAAATTCAGGTTTTTCATAAGCTTTCATTTGAGAACTGAAGATAATGTCCACTATCTGCAGCAGCCTTTTAAGTAAGAATTCCAACCTTTCATTTCTGCATCACGTTGTTACAGGTGATGAAAATGGGTTTTGCATGACAATAGAAAATAGAAAAAAACAATGCCAACACTAAAACCAGGACTCCATCAACAAAACTCCTTGCTAATAAGCATGAACATGGAAGGACCATAAGTGCAGATATTTATTTCCATTTTGTGAATGACTCTATGGACAACCCAACAGAATGATGTCTATGACAATCTGTTTCTTTTTTCCCAACATCTGGTCTCTTTTAAGCATCAAATGATGGTAAAGATCTGTGTAGAAAGATAGTGGGTGTCCATGACAAACTTTGGCAATAGTTGGGTGAATGTTATACAACTTTTTTTTTTAAGAGAGGCTAACTTACAGCGGCATCTTGAGGTTACTATTTAAGAAAAGGAGTTTGTGCTTCTAAAAATGTGCCCAGCTCAAATTAAGATAAAATAGTGTTTTTCTTCTGTTAAGCTAGTTTAACTTAGCTATGGACTGTATGTTTATTGGTCCCTTTTATTTTTTGCTTGCCACATTACCATTTCTCACTTGGCCACACCTTTTTTCATTTGATGACAAAAGGTGAAATTCTCTGGCAATGTGGGAATATTTGATTATTCCTTTTTTTTTTGCCCCATTATTTTTATTCTGCATTTTTCCCACATATTTTTTGACTGATTAATTCATTTTTCTGTCATAATGCATTTTTATAAATATATTTTGTTTCATTTGAGGCAATTCACTTTTAATCTCTGTTTCACATAAAGTTGCAATTCCTTAGTTGGAATTTTCATAAACAGAACAGAAGCTTTTACTGATTGTATCATGAATGATTACATAATAATTGCAATGTTATGGTGAAAGGAACAATGAAGAATGTCTGGTTTAGTAACTGTGGCTACTTAAGCAAATAAGATCAACACATTCCATGTCCACACAACTTTTCATCTTTTTGCCATATTTATGCATTTACAGAAATAAATAAAGCCATATTGGAATAGTTTCTGACCTGAGAGATTATGTTTAACACTTTAATATGAGCTGAACTAATAACATAACTTTATATTATTAACATCATGTAAGCTTCTTGAGTAACACTCACCTTGTCAGGTCAACAATTGAAAATATGAATAACAAAAATATGGAGTCTACCTTAAAGCACATATTTGGGTATAATCTTTCTGATCAAAGTAGAGCATCAAGTGTTGCTCCTCACACACCTGAGGTTAAATTTGGCCCTGTATTTTGTTCTTAAAAGCAATCATTTAATGAGGTGTTATACAGAATCAGTATTAATGTGGTTGTATATATTTCCATGAACCTCCACTTTGCTGGTTAAGCTAATCAAAGTAAGAGATTACAACATTTCATTGTGATAATCTTTGATGCTGACACAAGATTGTAAACTATATCTTGTTGATAATGATGGACATGTGTTGAGGTACATTGTCTGTGACTGAAAGTTTCATTGAATCTGTAAGTATCTCCATGCATTTGAATGCAATGATCAAAGTTCTGGGAAGAAAAGAGACATCAGAAAATGTTCTGTTGTTTTTGTTTTGTATGGGTTATGATAGTAATGATTTACTTAATACAAAATTGAACAGTGTTTCTCAACCAGTGTTCCTCACAACCCTATGGTTTTACAAAAGGTCACTAGGTATTTTGCAAGAAACAGTGATAAATAGGCTAATACATTTTTGAGTCATTTTTGTTTAATTTTCTCTTCATAATTTCACTATAAACATATGGCATATTGTTGGAAAATCCTTGATATTATAATAAATTATAATGATATTATTTGCATAAGTTTGTTTTTTTTTTGTATGTGTTTACAGATATTTTTGTGAATGAAAACCTCTGTGTGAGGTATCATAAACAAGCAATATGATTTATTTTTGCTTTGCCTAAAATTTAACAAAAAAGAGGATCACTTTGTTCTTCAAAGTAGTTATCCCAAAAATATATATTTTGTTTATTACATGAACTATGATAAAAATGAAAGAGATAGATATTAATAATGGTATATAATAATTTTTATATAAGGCTTCCCTGAGATATGAAAACTATTTCAAGGGTGACACAAGGGTAAAAAGGTTGAGAAACACTGGTCTAGAGTAAAGGGAAATGCAAAAATTAAGACATCAAGATCTATTACTATATTAACTGCTTCAAACTAGATTGGTTTTGGAGGAAATGACCAGGTGGCCACAAATGTAGCATCTATATTGTGACACTGGTTCTACTTTTAATCTCATTTTCACAGATATCTTTACCAAAATTGCACAAAATTATCTTAAAATACTAAAGAGTAAATTTATTCAATGAAATCACCATTGGCTTCAACCACTTCCTCCAGACAACTTCAGAATCTCCTGCAACTCTTCTGGACAGTCTCCGTGTTTAATTTGGTGAATACTGCTATAATCCTTGCCTTCAGTTCATCTTTGGCATTATAAGGAGTTTTGTTGGTCTCTCACTCAACTGCACCACACACATAATAATCAAGTGAGTTGCAGTCTGGGGAGATAGATGCCTGGGGTGATGTGGTTGTAGAAATTGTCTGATAGACATGACTGGGTTCTCCTGCTTGTGTGGCATGGTACAAGTATCAAACAGTTTTTGATTCTGTCCATCTATAAATGCTATATCTCCAATATTGAACACTCTCCTATATATATATATATATATATATATATAGGTTACTTACCAATCAGGACTTAATGTCATTATACTATAAGTTGGATGTTTAACCATATTGTAAAGTGAACTATGTCTACAATTGATAGTTCACTTCTTTGATTTAATAAAGAATTATTATCTTCGAATCTAATTATTCACAACATTTCATTAAGACATAGGAAATATGGTTCATTTAAACATTTACAAGCTCTAGCTTTTTAAAGTATTTTCCATTTTACCGTAGGTGTTTTGTTTTCATCTTTTAATTTCCAAAAATATTTGGAAAGTGAGGTTCTATTTTTTATAAACGCTATTTGTAAATATATAGAATTTTTTGAGACTCTGGATTGTGGAAATTGTGCTGAGATAGAGAGCTCATCAAACATTTGTTTTGCAATGGTCAATTATTATGATTTTTTTTCAAGGTTATCAGTACAATTATAGCTTAATTTTCAGTGTGTTTTTATTGAAGACTTTATCAAGTCTATTCTTACTGGGAAAATTAGGATGAGAAACTTTTGCCCTTGCTTAGATTTTTACTATTTGGTTGAATGGGAGTGTATACCAAATGATTTTCCTGTTCCTTTCCTTTCCTTACTCCACTTACTATTGTTAGGGTTTCTGTACTTAATTTCAGTGCCTTTGTAACCATTATTTTTTAGAGCAGTATTATATAAACCATTATGTTTATAGGGGGCATCTTTGAAGAGTTGTTACTAATCCTAAATTCTATGGAAGAGGGTATATGTTTAATTACCAACAGGGGGTGGTTAGAGTTTGGGTGTATATACATTGTATTTGCATTGGCCTTCATTGGCTGGTTGGAATATGTTGTTATCAAGATCTAACGTGATATCAAGGAAGTTTACTTGTTTAATATTGGTAGTAGTCTTAACCTTAAGATTCAAGCTTTTAAATTCTCTATGGAATGTTTTCCTTATGTAATCTACTTTTATTTTAGTGGAATTCTCAACTATCATTAAGCCATCATCCCTATATAAGCCAATTCTATCTATATCAATACTGTCATAAGCACTTAAGTTATACAAGATAAACAAGCCCACCAGGTCCAAAACTTCAGCAGAGTTCAAGGTCCCATGGAAATATATTGAGCACTTTTTTTAATATAATGTTTGGACATTGGTATTAACCTACCTTACATTTGGTTATATATATATTATATGCACAGTACTTAGTGGAAAGTGCTCAATATTAGTGATAGAGCTAACATATTCAGTTTGTCTGATGATCGGTTTGGTCTGAATATATATGTGTGTGTGTGTGTGTGTGTGTGTGTGTGTGTGTGTGAAATATTTCTCAGAGTTAACCTGTAGAAAAAGACAATATTTATAAATGTAAAAGACAATAGGGAAACTGTAATAGTAGCCGACAAGTTTCGTCCAATGTGGAATTTTAAGGCAAAAACGAAATGAATTTATTAAACAAACTAATAATAACAAAATAAAATGTCCTTAGCTGCTGAAAGAATTTAGGGAACGCTATTATATTCATACTGTTAACCAAAAATTACGTCAAGTACTGTCATATGTGGAGATATTGTTTTTATTCTTGTGTTGATGGATTCAACCATTTTCTTTTGATTTCTTGATACTGTTGTGTACATTTGCTTGAGAGAGTAGTAATTCTGTTAAGAAAGGTGAAATAGGGAAAAGGCCTGGGTGTAGATTAATATTTGGATAATATTCAATGGCGGCACTCTCGAGGATTTTCCTTCTGAGTGTGTTATTTTCTTTTTTTATGAGTGTAGCATTTTTAAAATCAAAATATTAATCTACGCCCAGGCTTTTTCCCTATTTCACCTTTCCTAACAGAATTACTACTCTCCCAAGCAAACGTACACAACAGTATAAAAAAACAAAATGTCCTAGTGGAAAAATTATATGAAAATGGTTTTTCACTCACAGACCTTTAAAATGTTAAATGGTAAAGAGATTTATCATCATTATTATAATGAATGGTGATGATTTAACAGTTGTGCCCATCATTGTTGGAGTACTTGGAATAGCACCAAAAGCAACTCACAAAAAGTTTGGAAAAAGTGTAAATCTGAGAAAAAGTAAAGGTAATCTAGATTACAGCATTGCTACTAAAAATAGAATACCAACTGCCGCCACCACCAAATTTATGATTGAGTTACAGTTACAATAAGTCTATTCAAATCTCCAGCATTCTTGTAAACTGGACAATCTCAGTTGTTCTTTAAATTTCCAAATATTATTTCTAATTATTATTATTAGTAGTAATAGTAGTAGTACTGCTAGTGTAATGGTTTCAGCTCAGAAAGAGAAGTCTGTGAGCTAAGTTCAAATTCCAGTCAAGTTTGTTATATTCACTTTCACACAATTATAATTGAGAAAAAGTATGAATCTAGCTCTTCTCTCCCCCACCAGCTTTGGATTAAATAACAAAGCAAAGTGGGCTCACTAACCATAGTTAGTCTAAGAGATGAACAACTCTGAATTCAAAACTGGCAATGTAGCTACTATACGATACGGTGATTGAAAAGTTCACAATTAACTACAGTATGTTGTTAAGGACTCTGCAATCTTAGCTTAGGCTGAATAAGAAAAGGAAAAAAGTAGTACAGCAAAAACAGGAACTGAAGAATAAAATTGATTCTTTATTTGGATTCGATTGTCTGCATGGAAAGTACTTCTTGCAAATATTAAGTGTCTAGATATGTGATTGCTTTTAAAAGACAGTGAAAATAACTCTTAAGAAATGGTTCATTGACCTAAAGAGTGCTGAAAATTTCCCAAAACCATCCAGAAATTCATCCATAAGATTTATTGGAATTTCTTTTCTTTTCTCCTGATTTGTCTCCATTTCTAGAAGCCGTTATTTCTTAGAGAATGGAAATTGAAGAGATTTAGCAGATTTTTTCTCAGACAGTATTTAATTCAGTCTGGTTATCTTGGAGGCAATGATTCATGTCTGAACGTCATTCCAACCAAATCTGATTATTTAGTCACAGAGAATCAACCAAAAAACACTCCTTTGAGCTTGTAATCTTTTCTTGTTTAAAACTTGAGCTTATCGTCCAAATGATTCATTTTGTCTTATTGTAATATAAAAAGTCTTAATGGTTTTTCTTTTGTACGAGATGCATTTGCTTTATCCTTTTTCTTGTTTTTATACCATTCAGTAATAAAGTGACAAATGAAAGCAGAACTACAAAGGATATGTGAGAAACACTTGCATTATATTCAGGCAGTTATCACTTTCATATATTATCCTATAAAGAAGACTTACACAGCATCACCCTCACTCACATTTTTATTTCCTTTTATCATGTCATATTAATGAAAAAGTTTTTGTTACATGGATTTATAACAGAATAAAGAATATAATAGTGGAATATATATATATATATATATATATATATATATATATATAAAAATGAAAGAAATATATTTTGTCAAGGCAAGACTATGCAAAATAATATATCCAATCTTAATATTAAATTAATTACAATGACATACAAAACTATTATTGATACAGTTACAACCAGAAATGTCCATGATAACAATAATTCTGAAACAGGTATATATAAGATAAACTGTAATAGCTGTTCCTAACAATATATTGCTGAAACTTGCAGGAATTTAAAAAAAAATGTATTTATGGATGTAAGAAAGATCTCCATAACGATTTATCCTATGTATCAGTTATACACAGAAATAATCACAATCACAATCAAAAAATGCTGTACTTATTAAGAGAGAAAATAACTTACTTAGATGAAAGTTTCTTAAAAGTGTAATATTATTATTTACACATTAGATTTCTTGAAACTCTCCTATTTTAAAAGAAAAAATCCTTTCGGATACCAACATATTTAAAAATTAAAAGAAATAACTATAATAATTAAAAGAAAATGGCTAAATTATGACCTTTAAAAATAAATAAATTAAATGAAAAAATAAACAAAAGAAATAAATTAATACATAAAAAAATCATTTGACTTAATAAAGTTCCTTCAGAAATGAAACATAAACATATAAGGTTTTCCTTATATCTCTTTATTGCCTTTACATCTGAATTTATATCTGAATGTTTATACATACATACGCACGCACACACACACACACACACATATATATATATATATATATATATATATATATATATATATATATATACTGTGAACACAGGAATCAACACATGATCACTGTCAGCCTTTAATGATCATCATATACTGGAATCCCTCAATTAGTGCAGCTAATTTGTACATTAGTAGCTACAAAAACATTGATTTTCATTTACTATGGTTAAACTGAAGAATGTTTTACTGCACTAATCAAGTTTTATGTATACACTAATCAAATTTTGGTATATACAAATTTTAGCATACTAATTGAAGACATTAATTGAATGCACATTAAGTGAGGGATGCCTGTATATCTAATATTGACCAACACTTTACCCCTAAATATAGCAGATTCTAAACAATATAATTGCGTGTGTGTGTGTGTAGAAGTGCTGAAAAGTTCTTAGTGTGAATAAGAAAGGATTTTTTAAAATTTGACCACTTGAGGAAAATTTTTGTTTGACAATTTTTACACACTTCTTTGTGTACAATGCGCATTAGGTAAAAACTGACATGCATTCCAATTCGAAATCAATTAATTTTGCTTATTTACACCACCATTCCTGATTCTGAACTTTCCCCCCTCAGAGCATTTGCACTTTACCAGAACCTGTAACCAATTGCACAACAGATGTGCTTTTAATGTTTTTCAAATGCATTAATCTGTATAGCTTCTATTCAATCTGAGATATCAATGTGTACCTTTCACATAGTAAAATAAGAATTAAGGTTCTACATAGATTAAAACTGTACTTGTCATCATTATTTTGTTGATAATAAAATCTATGGACAGTAAGTCAAAGAACAATTGATAGCATCACTATAATTTGGATCTGGTCTAACCCTGATATTTATAAAGCAGAAGATATATCACACATCTTCAATAGAGAAATAGATTCAGATTTATAACATTACTTCCATCATACTTTATAAATGGGATAGCTCACTGGGAATAGTATTGGCTTACATTGCAAAATTGTTTAAAGTTGGATTCATCTGCCCAAAGAAAATTTTTCATATTAAAGCTGTTTAATTTAGTGTCTTCCTTTGATGAATAGGTTTTTGGCTTCAACTCTTCCATATTATCTACAGTACTTTAGAAAGAGTCAACCTTTAAATATTTTTAATGTTATGGTTGCAGAATTAATTTCTTCAACAAGTTTCTATAACTTCATAGGTTAAATTGTTGAAGATATTTTCTATTTGATTGATTTAGTTTAGAAGACCATCTTACATTAACCTTTTGATTTAAGTTGATCCAAAATAAACTTTATAAAACTCTGGAAACAATTAATCTCTTCTTTAATTTTTCAGCAAGTTCAAATCAGCAAATATCACACATCCTACTATTTCCTTCTACCAACAATTTGTTGATTACTTAATGCAAATTTTCAGAAAAAAATTAAATTAACCATAAATTAATATTTGTATGAAAAGCAACCTTGCCACAAGTTAGCATCAGCCTTTTGAAGCAAGGATTTAACTAAACTGAACAAAATACATAATGGAAGTTGGTTCAGTCAAAGACATGCAGACTAATAATTCATGATAGAAAATTCAGCAAGTCACCATTATATTTTTAATATATATATATATATATATATATATATATATATATATATATATATATAATTTGCTATTATATGCTTTGGACTGACCTGCTCATCTTGTTTGCTATACGTGCCTGTTTTCATACTCAATAACTTTTACACACAGGAGCAAAGCATATAATAATAATTCCTGATTTCAAAACTTCCAATAAAATATTGCATTGCATCCCAAAGTCAACCAAATTTCTATATCTGTGTAGAACCAAATAATTTGAACTGACAAGAGATATATAAATATCAATATGTTTTTCACTTGGTGTCCAGGGCATGTGATATCAATAATGCCTGGTAAGTCAAAGAAGTAAATACTGTAAACAATGATGCAGTTTAGACCTTAAAAATTCTGGTTAAGTTAACTAGTATACACACACATACACATATATGAGGTTTGTCCTAATAGGGTTCTAGTACTTTATATTAATATCAAAATATCATACCTAAGGCTATAGTGCTTGGTCACCCTTTAAAGTAGTCTTTTTGTGATGTCAAATGCATATCCTAGTCTCTCTTTTACTTTTTAATATAGACTTCAAAATTGTCTTTTGGGATCACCATCACACGTCTTGTCCCATTCTCTTTAATCTCGTCCCTTGTCTGAAATCTCCTTTTCAGTGATAATTTTTAACTTTAGGAACAACCAGAACCAGAAGTCATAAGTAGCCAAATCTCAGTTGAAGCAGGATGAACAGATGTTGGTGTGATGTAATGTTTTGCCAAAAAACCTACACAAGATGTGACAAATGAATAGGCACATTGTAATGATGACTCCAATGGTCATACATCAAGTGTGCAATATTTAAAATAGCTTAGCTTAATGAACTAATAAAAAGCAAGCAATATATTTACACATAATACAATTTTTTCCTGTGTAAATTCAGTGGTACCTATTTAGGTGAACAATTTTTCCACAATTCCATAATCGCGGAATCATTAATCTTAAACAGAATCTGGGTTTTTAATGTAATTTTCAACAATAAGTCAGAAATTGTTTGTTTTTTTCTTCAGATTTTTTTTAATTCTTTCAAAACTTAATAACTGTCTCTCCAATTTTGTTAAGCATTTTAATAAATATAACAATAACATAGCGTAGTTATTTCCTTAAAATTTGGTTTTACAAATCTTTGTAGTTATTTTCCTTATAAAACCCAAAAAATAGTTAAGAGCAAAAATGTTTGCATAAAAAAAGAAAAGTGGGTTGTCAACTTCCTGACAATATATTGGCTAATCTACACTGCGTGCCAAATTATTATCGAGATAACTTTTTTCTAATATCTCAAAAACCGTCCAATCAATTCACAGGAAATTTTCACACAATGTTGGCAACATTGATCTGCGCAATCACTGAAATTTTCGTACTGATCTGCACAATGTAAACAAACTGGCACCATATTTATTATCAGCACAGTGGTTTGAGCGTGTCAAATTATTAGAAAGGTTTAGTAAAATTCCCAGAATTGAGCAAACAAAACCTTTATTAATGTTGAACGTGAATATTTATGATCAAAAGAAGCTAATAAATAAGATAATCAAACAAATAATAACAGATACTGTCGTATGTCCAGAAGTCGCTTTCTGTCTGCAATCCGTCTAGTCTCGCTTGAAGCCTAGAAAAGCAGTGGCCTCCCGTCCCACTCGCCGGGTTTTTAATCGGTGGCGTGGTTCTCTTATGCAAATAAGTCTGCTGCATAAAAATGGCAGTAGCGCCGCGACCGACTCTCAGAGAATGGTTCGACCGCGAGGCAACGAATTCGCTTTGCTCCTGGTAAGTCACTGTCACTCCTATTACACTCCCCCTGATCGTATGATCACGCAAAGTGACAGTGAGGGCTGGTCGTTTCACCCTTGCACTTCTTCGCGGTGGTATAACCATGACTTCCTCCCGGCTGAATCGTCAGATGTGTCCTGGTCTGAATCATATTCGGGGATCATTAAGGTTCAAGTCTACTTCTTTCTCGCTTTCAGATGAGTGTCGCTGCTGCTTGCACTGGAGCTTGGTTCTTGCCATTCATTACTCCCTGACGTTGTGCCACCGCCATCATCCGTTGGTAACAATGAAGTGAGCCGTGGACGTACATCTCCCCGTGTCGCGGTATCCCGTCGATGACTACAGATTGCGGACTGTTTATTCCCGTGACCGCGACCTTTCACAAACTTTGGCGTGCAGCGTCCGTGCGGATTTTTACCCAAACTGCGTCTCCTTCTTTATACCGAGTCAAAGTCGCCCGGTTAGGCGAAGGCACAATGTCAATTCCTTTTACCGAATTCTGTACGAATGCAGCAGATTGGCGGGCGCAGAAGAGGCAGACACATCATCCCTGGGTGTAACGTTATACCAATACACGGCCTCCATAATAGAGCAGCTCTTTGGCGCAGCAATCCGTTTGATTGTTCGATGACACCTCTCTACAATACCATTTCCAGATGGTTTATACGCGCCAGCTTGGTCGAATCGGGACGCCCCATCCTTCCATGAATTGTTTAAATTGCTGACTGCGGAATGCAGTGTCATTATCAGCCAGGATTTCTACCGGGCACCACGTTCGAAAAAACACCGACTCAATTGCGGATTACGTGTGCAGCGTCTTGCCGAACTAGTGGTCGCCAGATCGAAAACCGTGTGGGGCGCAATCGATCAGAGTCAAAAATGGCGACCGTTATAGTGTGTAATGTCCATTCCCAGGCGACTCCAAGTTTCACGCACACTGAGCTCTCCCTTCTGCCATCGCACAGAAGCTGGATCTATTGACTGACACTGTTCACAACCGAACGACCGATCTTACTGCTGCTTTTCGACACGGCCGGGTTGATCCTCGTGCGAAATATAGTGTCCGTTTAACTCCAGGGTGCCCGCTGTGTCGATGAATTTCAGTTAACTGAGCAAGGCTCTGGTTTCCTACAGCAGAAGCACATACTGGTTGAACAGGTTCAAATTCCTTCACATTGTTGAACCACTTCTGGGGGGAACTCTCGTCAACAAGTCAGCTCGGTTCTGGTCGGATCTAACTAGCGCTATGTCAGCGGAAAGTTTATACTCTTTCACAAGAGGCGTTAGAGTTTCAAGTCATCGCCTTATGAGCATCTACGCTAGCGGGCCTTGGTGTTCAGCGAGACTTTCCCGTAAGGGCATTAGTCACCCAATGGTACGCAGAGGGAGTCTGTGTTCACATGTAATACCGTAGCCTGCCATTTTAAGCGAGGTTGATTCCCTTCAATACGGCATCCAGTTCAGCCACATTGATATGCTGGGTGTTTTTTATCGGCCGTAGCCAGCATCGTCCTCGATGATAGCTCCCTTAGCCTCGGCGCTTCTCCGACAGCCAGCGAACTCGCGTCCACCCTACGTCTAGCTCCTTCGTATTCACGCACCATTCTCCCTGTGCAGGATCAGTTGCTGAGCCGGGCAATGGTGTCCGTTATCATACGTTCAGGGGCATCACAAATTTTGCCGTCCCAGTTCTGCGTTACGGCGGTGGCTCGGCGTTTGATGGCGCCTGCCGCCACTCGCAGCCATCCACACGGGGAAGTGTCCCACCAGCCGGCCCACATGGAGAAAATACCTCTCCGTGTCATAGTCATAGGGCCGTCTACCATTCTGCTTCCTCGTCGCCATCGCAGTCGACCCTGTTCCTTCCATACTTCTAGCCCCAGCACTCTAGCTCCGTCCTGTAACTTCTCTGGATCCTTGCTCGTCAGTCCCGTGAGCTCGAGATGTTTCCTCACAGATTCCACCGACGCCACATCCTCGTTGATATATATATCATCAATATATGCTGGCGTTGCTCTATTTATAGTTTCATTCTGTGCTAACACAGCATTAAGCACAGCTCGCATTATCAGGGCGCCACATTCAGGCGAACCCCAGCCTGGTCAAACAATATCGCTTCCCTTTAAACACAACTGTTTGATATGGTACAGGGATTTTTCAACACAAATCTGTAGATATGCTTTCCTGAGGTCCAGAATGGACATGTTAGCACCATACTGTCTCCAGTCTCGCAGTTTTTCTGCGCAAACATCCGGCACCTGTGAATGTTTCAGCGTGGGTATTTAGTTCCCTATAGTCCATCTGGGACGCACCTTATGCTTGTTGGTCTGCAGTACGGCCATCAGTGGTATCAGTCCCTTAGGCGGGCCAAACTCCTTGTTACTGTACGGCACCAACCAACCATTGTCCATCCATGTTTGTAATTCATGCTCGTACTCCTCTCTCATCTCGGTGGATACTGGATACTCAGAGATCCGATTCTGAAGTTTCCCTGGTGCATGACCTGCCGACCACTTCAGGCTGCGACCCAAACTCCCTGCCGTTCATTGAATTTCGCACTGAAATCGGCAGCTGATCTGAATCGCTGCACAGGCGGACGTGGTTTTCAAACTCCACGCTTCCATGCTGCGTGATGCGAACTCCACCGAGAGTGCCTTAATGGCGTCGATGCCAAGCAACAGGTCCGAAATCAGGGGTTTCCCTCGCTTAACCAGCACATCGATTGTAGCAGTATTACCAGTTGCTGTGCAAATTCTGGTGCCCTTTCACAGCAAGCCTGCGTGGCTCCGGTTAAGGTAGATACCGCCATACCCTGCCCGACCAAGACCGACATAAACTTCGCGCTCAAGATTGACCATGAGCACCCTGAATCAGGAGAGCCGAGCATGGTGTGCCGTCAACACACACAGTAATGATGGGTAGCACCGAGTTTACTTGCTGTTTGGGGAGTGGACCGGCACTGAAGTCTCGTCCCGCCTCCGTTTCCCGGACAATTTTGGCCAGATGACCGATCTTGTTGCATCGATAGCGCGTCGCGTTAGTTGCCCTTCGCCTCTTCATGCAGTCCCTCAGCGAAGTGATTGGGCCCATTACATTCATAGCATGTGACAAGTGGGCCCATGTCTGGGGAAAAACGGGGGAATCTGGGAGGGCTGCACCGCAGCGACGACTGGTTCCCTCTCTGCTGTCTCGTCCTTTATGATTGCCCGAGCTTCGGGCCAATAGCTCCTCGAGACATATCATCCGCCCTGGCCGAGGACCGCAGGAGCCTTTTCACAGGATCAGGAAGCCCCCTTGCGAACCGCATGCCATCGCACTGTCTGGCACTCCTCCAAAAAGGGGACGGAGGCTTCCGTAGATCAACCAAATATACATCTACGGTCTCACCGGACGTAATATCGTGCCTCGAATTGTTCATTATGCCGTGAATTTATCAGGGGCAAATGCTGTCATCAATGCTCCCTTGATTCGACCCGCGTCCAATTTCTCTTCCGTAGATAGTTGCTGGTAAACCGCGAATGCTCCCCTGGTTAAGCGAAGGGGATGACACGATCAAGCCGCTTCACTCCCGATGGGTAGCACCAATTCAATTTCTCGAGCCATTCAACCACAGATCCAGTCCCGTCAAACTGGGAATTATCTTTAAATCAAACCCGGCCGTCCATGTTTGCGAAGTAAGCATCGTATGTCAGAAGTAGCTTTCTGTCTGCAATCCGTCTAGTCTCGCCGAAGCCTAGAAAAGCAGTGGCCTCCCGTCCACTCGCCGGGTTTTTAATCGGTAGCGTGGTTCTCTTATGCAAATAAGTCTGCTGCATAAAAATGGCAGTAGGCGCCGCAGCGACCGACTCTCAGAGAATGGTTCGACACGCGAGGCAACGAATTCGCTTTGCTCCTGGTAAGTCACTGTCACTCCTATTACAGATACAAACAAAGGCACAGTTTTAAACAAATTAATAGGGAATGTGCTTTCCCTGTTTTGAAATTACTTGAAAAAGTCAACGATCCATAGAATTTGTTAATTGTAGGATGTCATCTGCTGTAATACCGTGAGATATGTCAAGAATTGCTTCCCATAACTCAGCGTTGCTCCTGAATTGTCGTCCGTTGGCGTACAGTCTTCTCTTCATGATGCTCCAATGGTTTTCAATTAGGTTCAAATCCAGAGAATTTGCTGGCCACTTCATTTTTCGAGGTCCATCGAAGCCTAACTGTTTCAAATGTTCAGTAGTCTTGTGAGCATCATGTGAGGGAGCATTATCTTGCATAAAAAACAATGGTCCTTCTGAAGGCAACTCTTTGCCTTTTCATCCACGGTTCAAGATGTTCCTTCAGAAATGCTATGTATGCATCAGCAGTCATTTTGACGTCATCTGGTACTCTCCATGGGCCCACTAATGTTTTTCCAATAATACCACCCCAGATCATTATGCCTCCACTGCCTTGTTGGCATCTCAAACACTGATGGCGATTCTGTCCATTCATTACCCAGCCTTTGCATCATCTATCTGGCCCATCAAGTGTTGCTCGAGTTTTGTCTGTGGACAAAACTTTAGAGAAGTCAATCTTCATATTGTCCTCAGCCCATTTCAATCAATTTTAAATGTGATTTCTCATCAATGGAGGCTTCGATACAGGTTTGACTGTTGTTGCTATTTCCCTCAGATACCGACACCAAGTACTTTTAGACACAGTAGGATCCCCAATACAACTGAAAATCTCTTGACTGGTAAGTCCAGGGTTCTTCGTGGTCTCTCGTTTAAGTCATGATATGAGACGACGTGTAATAACCCTCAGCTTGCCTTTATATGCCCTTTTGCGTAATTGTGTAGGGCTTGTTAAGGATACCATCACACAGTGATTCTCCCAGATTAATAATTGCATCATCTTCAGTGCTTCACTGTTGTAAACAAATTTAGATTGAACAAAAAAAATAATTCCTTTAATAATATTAACTATCAATGATTATTTTTTCATATTTTATTTATATTTTGTAATCTAAACCAGTTGTATGAATAAGCAACAAATTGCCAAGATGACTGAATAAAGTCAATATGGTGAATCAACCTCTAAAATTGGCTCTGCTCCTCTAAAGAAAAAAGAAAATGACCCCAGTATCTAAAATTTGAGCTAACGCCAGAGTAGAGCAATTTCCTGACAACTTTTATGCAGTAGAAAATATGTTATTTTGCAAATTCTGTCTCCATAGTGTTGACATATTTAGGGTTGACACAATCAACGATCATATTCAACTAAAAAATTCATTTGACAAAAAGAGTCTTAAAAAAAGTCTGCTCAACAGAAACAGAAGACAATCATAACTTTGTTGAAAGCGGTACAAGATGATTTTTTTTACTTGATTTTTTGAAAATGTGCACTTTGTCTGACATTCTCCTACACAAAATTGACAAAATGAGGCCATTCATATTAAAACATTGTAAAGAAGGTGGTGCTATTCCAAATGTCATTTTCCTGTTTCCCTGATAGCTATAATCTCCAACTTTTCAAATGTAATGTCAATTGACATCTCCAGTTGCCTTGATCTATCCACTATCCTTCTCCTCATCCTTTCCTCTATCACTCCTATCTGCTCTCACTCTAAATCCTCTGTAACCCCTTGTGTGCTAGTGGCTTCCCACCTTGCTTGGGGTGAAATGCTTAAAAAAAAAAATTGTGTTAGGCAACTTCATCTCCATAATTGTTTTTCACTTTGCTGCCCTGAAAGGCAAACTTGCTAATCAATCAGTCAGCATCATAACAGATGAAACAACTGACTATCCTGACCACAGCATTTTGTATGTGATTGCAAGCATTCATGGGGAGTCATTTCTCATTGATGTTGTAACCTTGAGAGAATGCAACCATCAAAATGTAAGTCAGGCATGAATCCAAGCTGTAACTCATGTGGATATTGCATTTGAGGATATTATTGCCTTTGTAACAGATTTTGCGGCCTATTGTAAAAAAATTATTCATAAGGAAGTGTTCTCAAATGTCTTTGCTAACAGTTGACATTTGTTGTGCATATATTTTAAATCTTGTTGATGAAGTATTTTCACACTGGTCAGCATTTGATAATGGTACCCAGCTCACTAATTTCATCAAGTCAGCCTTTTTTTAAAACCTAGTCAGAAAAAGTGATACTTAAAATGACTTGAAGGTTCCTTGTCGAAGTAACAAGTGAAATTACCCCCTTTACCAGTGGCATCCAGATGGAATTCCTGGTTTAAGTAGTCAGATATCACTCATCCTTTGTACAGTTTTATGAAGGATTCTTTAAGCAAGAAAAGAGCTATGCCCTTGCAGTAGATAGGATTCTAGAATTAGTAAATGATGATCAACTACATCATGCCTCTTGCCATAATTTGCACCTAAATCTACATTTTATAAATAATTGTTTAATAACAGCTTTGACAAACTTAGAAGAAACTAAGTCTCTGCTTGCATGTGTTGTATATAACATGATGGAGGATGTAAAATAGTATTTGCATATTGGTACATCAAACTCAACATTTGGCCTAGAAACTGATTGTCTTCTGTCTGAACTAGAAAACACAGAGAGGGAGAGAGAGTTATCTCAAATTTCCAAGATTTTTTCAGCACATCTGTTTTGAAACTGAATAAATACTGGATACCCACCCTTTGTATAAATTTTACAAGGCAGCTCACCTGTTTGATCCTAGGCAACTACCCTTTATAGGCCATGATTTAGACAGTTTTGCAGCCATCAAGGACTTGCAATGTCCTTCTACTAATCTTCTTGAAGAATTCCAAATGTATGTGTATTACCAAGATGATTTACCAAATCCTTTTAATATCCCATCATTTTGGAATGCAAATAAGAGCAGATTTCCTCTTCTGGAACAGATTGCCAATAAGGTCATATGGATGCCTGTTACCAGCATAGAATCTGAATGTTCATTTTCTCAGTACAAACATTTACTCAATAAACAACGTGAAAGTCTTACCCCTGAGAACACCAAGCAACTCACAATGTTGTATTACAATGGAGATTTAGAGAAGAGATTTAAAGATTAAATATTTCCCAAATTAAAAAAATAGCAATTCTAAATTTGAGCAGTATTCCAACTTGGGATAATTTGTTTTATTTAAATTTTGAATTAGTATGTGTAATTTGTTTTTGTTACAAAGATTCAGTTATGGTTTAATTACTGTTTTGTAAAATTTTAGTCAAAATGTTTGACTTTATTCAGATATTTATTATTGAGATTCAAGTTATTTGTGGTTGATACTTTAAATGTGATTTTTATATTATGAATCAATAATTATAAATCTAAATACTTTTACATATAAAAACAAAAACAGTTTGAATGCGTTTTGAATGTATTCTTAAAGAAGGAAGCTCTGATTAAAAGTTCTACCTCAAAGGTCATTATGCACGGTAACATTCCATTGTTTTATTGTCTTGTCATGTTCAATTTTTTTATTTTTACATATTTATTTTTAGACTTGGATTTTAACATTTAAAAAAAGATTTATAGATATTTGCTATTTCTTTATATTTAATAAAAAGTTAAATTATGTTTTTGTTTTCAGTTTTAATAATGATTATATCAGATTGTATTGCCATTTTATCATAAAATACTATAAAATGGAAAAAGTAAAAACGTATGTAAATATAAAAGTGGAAATTGAAGTCAACACCCAGAAACAACAGTCTGTTTCATGCTAAACACAATCTTCAGACCATGTATGTTTACGTGTGTGTGTGTGTGTGTGTGTATATATATATATATATATATACATACACATACACGCACATATATATATATATATATATATATATATTCAGTGAACAGTTTATAACTTCTGATTATTGTATATATTCAGCTGTAAGTATGTTTTTACAATTGCATATATCTTAGTTGCACTTACCGCATTATAGAAATCCATAATTTTAAATGCTGCCAAAAATAGACAGAGAACAGTATAGCCAAGTAGACACAGCCTCTATCGTCTTTCTCCTGCTGAGTATGTATAATAAATCCATAACACTGCATCTCCTGAATTGAACATACCACTTTGACAGGGCAAGAGAAATCAAGCATCAGCAATTTTCCAAGTACCGCTTTTCTCAACAACAGCTGATAACTTTTAAGTCTTTTTCTTTATTGACTTTTTGGTTTGGTAATAATAAATTTATAATAGAATGATAACAAATTACTAATTTCTTTTTTAAGTTGTATAATATTTTGCTTCCTTTTCATTTTCTTTGATTAGTTCAAGTTTGGTTCAAGGTTGTTTTTATAGAGCATTTATTTAGAACCAAACTAATAATAGATAATTTTCTATCATTCTATCTACCATATCTACTGTAATCACAATCACAGCCATTGTGAACTTCACAATCTCTTTGATGGTTGCATAATATGTGCATCAGCAGGGCAACATGTGATTTTGAATACAAAATTGTCATTCTAGACTGGTTGCCAACCATGTCTGCAGAGCTGCAGTCAACCCTGGATATTAATTCATAGCTGGAGGAGGTAGAGAAGAGATGGATTCATACCATTCTCAGTGATATGAGTACGAAAGTGAATTTGAATGCAGATTGCTAATTTATCATTTCAAAATGCTAACCATTGCGCAAACTGCACATCCAAATTTTTAATTTTAATGCCCATATATTTAACCAATCAATGTGCAACTCTGTTCAGATCTGCCTAAATGCTAATGATCACTCTCCACAGATTCTTTTTATTATTATTTGTGAATTGCTATGTCCTCTCTACAAAAAAATAGTGCAGTGATTTCTTGTTGCCTTCTCTGCAGTTTGCAATTCAAAATTATCCTTCTCATAGACTGGTTACCACCCAAGGCTACAGAGTCCAGTCTACCCTGCTATTTCATCCATGTTTAATGGAGAGAAGAGATGGATCCATGCTTTTTATAAGAGAATTTATACAAAAGTGAACACAAAAGACTAGCCCAGAATTTGAACCCCGTTCAGTAATTTCATTTTCTGTGATGATAGCCATCACATTACCTGTGTATAAACTAGTTTCTTTTTGAGACATTTACTTAAAGCAAAAAATAAATAACCAGAAGGGTCAAAACACTATGTAATAAAATGTAAAATGTTTTTAAAGCGTATAAATTATGAACAGAAATTTTGATATCATATTCTGGTTTTAAAGAAACAGGATCATTGAGATTATCTACTGAATTTTTATTTATCAAATAATAAGAGTTACCACCATAATAATTTTTATTTATCAAATAATAAGAGTTACTACCATAATAATTTTTATTTGATATTGTGCACTAAAATATACAATTATCTTAGTATTTAAAATATATGTAGACATGCAAATATTTCTTAAATAACTTTAAAAAAAAATGAAATGTAGAGAACTTTATAAAATCAAAAACATATTTTTGAATATGTTATTGGTTAAAAATATTATTTTATGTTGTAAGTTTTTGCACTATCACCCTTGGGAAAGGTATAAATCCATCTTCCTACAGCTTTGGTTTAAATAACAGGGTAGACTGGTCTCTCTAGCCTTTTGTGGCAGCCAATCTAGGGAAAGGACAACTGAATTCAAACCCAACTAGAAGAGTTATCTTTCCCTAAACACAACCGTTGTTGCTGCTACTACAGATCATGCAGTGGCCTTGGTGCCCTAATGGGTTACAGAACTCATAATGATCACAATGTCTTTAATGAAAGCTGAATCCTTACAAAATGGATGCCTATCACAGTCACTTTATAATAACTTCTATAATAACTGTCATAATTAGTTATTTGTATTTTTGCAATCTGACTTCATTACTTAAACAAAAGAGAAGTTGATACTTGATGTTGTCAGTGACAGATTAGAAACTAATTTCAAAATATTATGAAAGTGATTGCGATATTTTCTTAGAAGCAATAATCCTCTTATGCTGTCTTTTTATTGTTTGTATTACTTTTGACTCCATTTATTTGAAAAGGCAGAACATGTTGTACAATGAAAACATCTTAATGAGATAAGGAAAGGAAAATGCCAAATATGGATTAAATCAATTTTAACTCTCAAAAAATAATCAAAATAGAAAAAAACCAAAGATTAGATGTGATTATGTAAACAAATGATCATTTTGCTGAAAAACCATTATTCATGTTACATTTGTTGTTTGAGAAAAATTAAGTTTACTTGCAATCAAGAAAACGGAAATAATCTAGAAAAATAAATTTTCAAAAATCATTTTTTATTTTCAATGTTTTTTCTTTTACTAATGTTCACCATATACAAGGCACAAAGGCCACTTGAGTGCTACTGAAAGTGGTTGTTGTGTGAATGGCAAGAGAAAGGGGCACAGTTTATGCAGAGATGTGTGGAAGATAACAGTTAACCCTAGACTGAAAGAGATTAAGATTGTAGTAGTCAGGGAAGTATCATCCTGGGATTCTGCTTTACAAAACAACAGTTTTTGGGAAGAAGCTATCCAAGTGGATCTTGTTACTTACTAAACGAATACAAAGAGAATGAGGGAGGTTCATTCCAGTGTATGTTGCAGGGCAGGTCTTAACTGGAAAGGGTAGAGTTGGTGGAACTACAGAATGTCTGAACATTTTCCATAAAAATACTGATGGTGTATCAAGAGGCTTGTAACTTTTCATCTGTGGGAAAAGGGTTGTAAGGTGGAAAACAATTCATCATCCAGAAAGGTGTATGAACATTTTTGAATGCCGTCAAGATTGGAAGGTGAAAACCAGGCAGCTCCAGCCCAGATGTAGCAACAGTAATCCATTTTTGGCCTGATGTAGAAGTAGAGCACAGCAGGAGGAGTCAGGTACTTACTGGATTGGTAAAGGAAACTGACCATTTTTCCAGCATCTTTAGTGATGGATTATATATATGAGTTCCACTTGAGGTCCTGGGAAGCTTAAGTCCAAATAGGCATTCAAAGCAAGAGGCCTCCTTGAGAAAACACACATTCATTGTGAAAGATAGAAATTCACAGTCTGTTCAGTGATGGAACATTACAAACCTGGTTTTTGAGGTATTGAATCTGACCAGCCAGTTTTTTCCTCCTCATTGAGTTGTTAAAGCTAGTTCAGAGGAAAAATCAACTGCCAGGCTCTGGTTATCTAGATCTTTTGAGGTACACTCATATACTGTTGTATCATCGGCATAAATATTCACAAGAGATGGGAGTATACTCTTTGGCAAATCATTAATATAAATCAGGAAGAGTGTTAAACCAGGAAGCAAACCTTGGGGAGATGCCTGAATTGGATTCATTGGCCTTGGAGGATTAGCCATTAATAACTACCTTCATGTCCTTACATGATAGGAAGGATTTGATAATTGAGAAAACACTTCCAGTGATTCCATAGCTGGAGAGCTTGTATAGCAAACCCCTATACCACACATTGTCAAACACTTTTGATATATCTAATGCAATTGTCCTCATGATGTGTCTATTATTTAACATTTCACTGATTCTGTGAGTAATGACAAGATATCAGCAGTGGACCAAGTAGATCAAACTCCATATTGTTTGTTGCTCAAGAGGTTGTCTCTGTTAAGGTACTCAACTTTTTTGTTGAATTATAGCCTCAAAGAGTTTACTGATGACACTGAGGAGGCTAATGGGAATTTAAATGTTCATATTGAGATGAGAGCTCATCTGTGCTCTTCAAAACTGTATATACTTGACTTGGTAAAGATTTCTTCTTTCACCAGCTGTTGAACAATTTTGCTAAGATTGGCACTAACTCAGGGTTAATATTTTTAAGGACAACCACTTGGATTTTATCAGGCATTCTTAGAGTTAAGGCTTTTGATAAGTCTTGAGATTTTCTGGACTATTACTAAGTTTTTGTCCCAAGAGATGGTGGGAAGATGAGAAGGGATGGCCATGGTCATCTAACATGGAGTTAGAGGCAAAAATCTTTAGTGAAGTTAAGTATTAATTTAATTCTGAAGAAATACTTTTGAAAGAAAGAACTAATTTTGACAGTATTTGAAATTTTTTTTCTTTTAGTTTACTTATTTTACCTATGTTTTGTTACCATGTTATTGATTTCTATTAAAATCAGTAGCAATATGGTAATATGACATAGGTAACAAAAATGTTAATAGTTTCAAATGCATTAAGCCTTCAGAAACCAACTGTTAAAGGTTCAAATACAAGTGAGAAAAATCATTATGGATAACACTTCTGCCTTTGTACCCTCTGTTCCTGTTGGAACAACAAGATAAACATTGATATATTAGAAAAATATCTATCATTTATTCTTTGTGTCAATCAAGAAAACCTCTTAATTTTAAAATATGAAATGGTACAATTATAAACAATAAGAAAAAGCACAGATTATATGCTTATTTCAATATAGATGTGGATCTACTCGTCCATATCTTTCCTCTTAACCTGTCTGTTGTCCTGCCCAAATATTGTTCTCTTTTCTTTCTCCTGCCAGTCTTACAATCTCCTAATATTATCATTCTATCAAATGTTTTGCTTTGGCCTTTATTTATGTTTCATCTTAACCTGTCTGTTGTCCTGCCCAAATATTGTTCTCTTTTCTTTCTCCTGCCAGTCTTACAATCTCCTAATATTATCATTCTATCAAATGTTTTTGCTTTGGCCTTTATTTATGTTTCATCTTAACCTGTCTGTTGTCCTGCCCAAATATTGTTCTCTTTTCTTTCTCCTGCCAGTCTTACAATCTCCTAATATTATCATTCTATCAAATGTTTTGCTTTGGCCTTTATTTATGTTTCATCTTAACCTGTCTGTTGTCCTGCCCAAATATTGTTCTCTTTTCTTTCTCCTGACAGTCTTACAATCTCCTAATATTATCATTCTATCAAATGTTTTGCTTTGGCCTTTATTTATGTTTCATCTTAACCTGTCTGTTGTCCTGCCCAAATATTGTTCTCTTTTTTCTTTCTCCTGCCAGTCTTACAATCTCCTAATATTATCATTCTATCAAATGTTTTTGCTTTGGCCTTTATTTATGTTTCATCTTAACCTGTCTGTTGTCCTGCCCAAATATTGTTCTCTTTTTCTTTTCTCCTGCCAGTCTTACAATCTCCTAATATTATCATTCTATCAAATGTTTTGCTTTGGCCTTTATTTATGTTTCATCTTAACCTGTCTGTTGTCCTGCCCAAATATTGTTCTCTTTTCTTTCTCCCTGCCAGTCTTACAATCTCCTAATATTATCATTCTATCAAATGTTTTGCTTTGGCCTTTATTTATGTTTCATCTTAACCTGTCTGTTGTCCTGCCCAAATATTGTTCTCTTTTCTTTCTCCTGCCAGTCTTACAATCTCCTAATATTATCATTCTATCAAATGTTTTGCTTTGGCCTTTATTTATGTTTCATCTTAAAATATTGCATTTTTGTTCCAGAATAAACTGGACCCTGACATTTTTCACATCAGTTCACATAACAGAACAGAGAGTAAAGGTTTTGTTGTTGATGGCTTTTGCATATTGGGTGGAGTAAAATCTTATTGCCCTCAAAAATGTCACCCACAGCTAGACTGTAATGTTAAACTGTTAATATTTACCAATGTATGAGAAATGTCGATCTCATGGGGAAATAAATTGCATGACTAACAATCTGTGTGTGAGAAAAATGATTTCAAAGTAGTGACTAGCAGAAAGAGGACATTTTGATTGTAGCTTAATCAATATATTGTGCAAATTGCTTAGGTGTAGCATTTTCATTAGTACATGTAATATGGGGACTTGTTTTACTTGAATTTAAAAGACAATGGATATGAGGTCAAAGCTCTTTATAAACTTATTCTTTTTGTTCTAATTCATGTTGCTATCTTAATGATTGTTGAATATAACAACAAACTGAGAGGTACAAGAAAAAGCTACAAAATGAAAGAAAAATTAGTTAAAAAAATAACTGACTTGTGCACACATGCGCACACACACACACACACACACATATATATATATATATATATATATAGTGTATTTAGGCAGCAATCCTTCTTTCATGCAAGCTTTATTAAATATGACAGACAAGGTGCTTTGATTAACTTTTTTATATAACTTTTCATATGAACTTATAATTTTTTTTCTTTTCAGTAGATAAATTATACAAAACCTGTCCAAATGTTAAATTTTTCCAAGCACTTTATTAACAGTTAATATATATCATCCTTGAAAGTCCAGATATTTGTCTCACTTTTCTCTCTCTTCTAATTTAATTCTTCAGCCTGCTAGAACAACAATATTTATCATTTTCCTTTCTTCATTTACGAAGATTTCCTGTCTTTTTCTGCTCTGGATTGGACAATCTCTTTGAATTTTTAAACTCTTAAATAAATTTCTTCTCTTCTCCAAGACACGTTCTGTGTTTTTTCTTTGCTTTTGCTATTTAATCACATGTTGAAATGCAAATTATTTGTACAATTTCTAATGGATCACTGTTCCATTCCTACACAATCATATCTATTTTAACATTTCTTTTAAGCTAAGTGACTACATTCACTTATTAATTATGTGTGTGTGCTGAAAACATCTCAGTCCAACCTACTTCCAAAAATCCAACCAAAACATCAGAATTTTTTGATATTCTTTCTTAGTCAGGCCACAAACTTTTCAACACATCCTCGTAAATCTCCATAAGCAACATTTGTTATTTTTTATTTATTTCAGCTTTGATGCAGTTAATTTTTATGTTCTGATTGTCATTACAAGAGATTCTATTTCCCTTTTCAAGTGTTTTTTCTGCAGTCATACCCATATCATTTTATCTATAATAATTAGTATTCATCATTTTTCATTTTAAAACTTTTAAAAGTTCATTTTTTTATAGATCATTGCTTATATTATTTATATAGATTTCATAAATTTTATATTATTATATTTATATATATTTATATATTATATATATTTATATATATTTATATATTATTATATTTATATATATATTATATTTTATATTATTATATTTATATATAGATTTCATAAATTTTATATTATTTTCCAACAATACTTTCTAAATTGTTTGATTTTAAATAGTGAAACTTGAAAGATTTGATTTAAAATGTTTCTTTTTATGTTTTGATTGTAATAAACTATATATAAATAATTTTCAAGATTTTTTTCTTTTGTGTGTGTGTGTGTGTTTCATGAGACAAAGAGGTGAAGATTATAATGAAAAATTGCAACTACTTTTTTGCACAACAGTTTTAATTCTGTTTGATTTCAAGAATACCTTTGTCAGACAATGTGTTTTCCACAAACTTTAGATATTTCTTATTTGTGTTAAATTCATATTTTTTATTCCAGCTGCATTTTTTTCATAGATTATTTGATAATGTTCAATCTTAATGCCTCCAAAAAAACAGTGTTTCAAAAGGAAGGTTATTCTCTTGACACATCTATCACTTTTGACTCACTTGGCAATGTTTAGAAGATTATAAAGATATGTCAACCATGTACAGTGCAATATTTATTATTTACCTTTTATAAAGATTTATTATTTACCATTTTATAAAGAAATAAAATTGAAAATAAATCTTTTTATTCAAAAATTTATAAAAAATTACAAAATATGTAAACCAACTATAATACAATATTTGTTATTTAAGATTTTATAAATAACACTACTATAGAAAAAGAAAATTTGAATAAACATATATGACAAACATATATTAAAAGAATGTTTGGTTCAAAAGAAGAGACACTCTTAACCTATTTTAGTGAATTTATGTAACAAGAGCAAATGAAAGAAATATCCAGAAAATGCATTTTTCAGAATTTATAATTGCAGTTGCTCATCATTTTGTGTTTATTTTTCTTGTTCAGGCATTTTTTATAAATTTTAATAAAAAAATTTCTTTTCATATTTATTTCTTTATAAAATAACTCATACAGAAGGTCCTCAGGTTACATTGAACCTGATGTATGGCGTTTCATGGTTACGGCACCATCTCCTATAATATAAAATGTTGTCACACGGTACTATATGAGGAAGATAGTGTTGTTTCTTCACCAGCTGTACGCCATATTGGATTGTGTTACATTCACTATCTTTCATTTATGTCAGTTAACTTTTTGTCCAAGCATAAGGCAGACTCAGGGTGCTTATGTAGGTTAATTCCAACCTACGTCGAAAATCAGATTATGTCGCACCGTAGAAACAGATCTCTGGTATAATCCAAGTACCCTCTGTTGTTGGTTCACATATTTTTATAATCTTGTAAATATAAAATTATTCTTTTAATTTAATAGTGTTTAAAATTGTTGTCAATTCTCAAGAATAAAGAAAATGTATGAATCCACTTTCATAAAATTTTAATCATCGCTTTTAAAAACAAACATTGCCAAGGGAGACAACAGTGTATGCAGTAAAAGTGGTGTCAAGGGAATAACTCTCCTTATGTGGGCACAAAGTTTAAACATTGCCAATTATTTTGTCTGTCATTTCTCTATGTCGCCTTTCTTCTTGCCTTAAGAGAGTAAAAAGAAATGGAACAAAGGAGATAAATCTAATGAGTTTTAATCATATATTTACTTCCAAAGCAAAAAATTTAACTGTCACCAATTTAGCTTTAAGTCTTGTGAGTAAATAACTATTCATTTACAAATTTGAGACCTAGATGTCTGCTCATTAGTTCAAATTTTAAATACCTAAGTTTGCACCAAGAGCATTAATAAATAATAGTTACTTTATAAACTACTGTACAAATATTTTAGGTGGGAGTGTATTTTAATTTCATAATATTTAATGATAATATCATAAATAATCATTGTCAATGAATAAATATCAATTAACTGAAACTAGTAATTTTAAATTAGCCAAAAGTTATGTAATACTTAAGTGTTGAGGGTTAAGTCAGGTAATTTCAGGTGAATAGAAGGATAACCTCCTAATGAAACTCCAGTTATAAGAAAACCAAGAAAAATATTAAATTCAACTCATGATGAATACAAATTATATTTTTTCTTACTCTAATGATTAACACTAAAGAAATTCAGTATTTAAGAACGATATGAGAAGATTTTAAATTATAACATTTCTGGGACACATAATGAGGAAAGAGAGCTTAGAGAATTTAATACTCACAGGGCTGATTGAAAGCAAAAGTGGTAGAGGGAAATGATGACTAACCTTCCTAATGAGCTTGTGTAAATGGATATCAGAACAGGGAGTGAGAGGAATAATAAAATGACAAACATTGCTAAGAGCTACAAAGGATTGGAAGTTGTGAAGAGCCATGATTGACTAGATCCTAAAGAGACATTGCACATTTTTTGAGAACAATAATGATGGTTTCCAGATACAACTCCTACTATTTAACCCATAGCTGGGGGAGACAAGATGGATTCATACCTTTCCCAAGGGAATTTGCACATGTGAATCTAATGAACCCAATTGGAATTCAAACATGGCTCTCCAATTTCTCATTCTGAACCACTCGATTACACCACCTGCACATCCACTTTCATAGGGAGACCAAAGGCTTTACTCAGAACACAGTCAAGTATACAATGTTATGGATTTGAGTATTTTTTCATCTTTTCTGCAATATATTTTGCTTTCAACATTTTATTATTTATTTATTAAATATTTTACGTGTGTGCACTTAGTAAATGTACAAGTAAGTAACAAAAGACATCAAAAAAATCTTCAGTGGAAATCAAAAACAACCCCTCAACCTAGGTACCAAAATCTTTCCTTACATGTTGAATATCAAAAGAGAAAGATATTTAGCACACACTGCGGCGTAAATATCAGTTAATGGTGATATCATTGATTCCAATAGCAAGACCAGTTATTTAATAATTATGGTTAATTTGTTTGTCAAGATGACTTCTTAATGACTAGGAGAAGCTATCTCAGCAGACAGCAACTTTGGGAAGTGCCAGAAAACAATACCATGGGTTGACCAAACCTTGTCAGAGAAATTGGATAAACAGAACCATTCAGAAAATGACGATGGTTGTGCTAGCAGGAAATAACAAATCATTGTGATCTATGGTTTGAGTGTACTGGACCTGTTCAAGAAATTGATCGTGATAGATTATGCCTCTCTCAGAAACTGTAACTAAGGTCTGGTCAGTAGAGTTACAATAAAAACCTCAGATGTGCTCTGTGAATTGAGTAGATACCTGTAATGGGGTTCAAAAACAAGTAGTAGCTAGTTATTTTATTCATATATATATATATATAAATAGATATAATATAAAAGGTTCAAACACTAATACTCCATGGTTATAATTTATTAATTTGGAATTTGGAATTTGTAGGTCTGATGAATTGGATCATGATTACAATTCCAATGTTCTAAAATTATAGCCATGGATTGTTTGTGCCTTTTATATTATATTCTTGCTCTGTCTTGTACATTGAGCTCTCTCTGGATTCTATCCTCTTGAAAATATATGTTGACCACTAATATTATCAAAATATATATATATATATATATATATATATATATATGAGAGAGAGAAAATTAATGCAAGTAAAAGATTTGTCACTTAGCTGATTGATGTTACCATCAGCATTTGTCCTTTTCATTGTCTGTGTGTGCACATGTGCTAAGAAGTGGGTAATAGTTGGCCAATATATATATATATATACATATATATATACACACACACACACACACACATATATATATATATATAAGTATTCTAATATGTTTAGCATATTTTGTAAGTATATTTAAATTCTGACATTGATTGTGATGTAAAAGCATATCCAAAGTCTGTCATCCATCAGCTTAAAACTAATAACTGATTAAAAATTATTTCCCCTTCTATTTGGGAGTAAATAAGACACCCCTAGTAACACAAATGGACTAGGCAAGATATCTTAAATAAAGAACTCAAAGTGAGTCAGGAGACTTCCATTGGGGTTAGTTGAGACATAATACTATGACCACTAGGAGTGAGTTATAACAATGGCAACAAAGGATTGAAACTCTTACATAGTAGGAACATGAAAAATATTGTAATTTTGTACAACAAAAAATCAGGAGATCTTTGAAGAAATAGAAAAATTTTAGCGAGAAAAGTTTGTTATTCAATACTCATTAGATTTGTATGAATCTGATGAAAAAAGATGATGAAGATTTTGTCACATATGCTGAAATCATTAACAAGGAGTGTGAAAAATTTAAATTAAACAAACTGACTCCGGCTATGTTTAAAGGGTTAATTTTCATTCAAGGGTTAATGACAAAAAAAGATGCAGAAATACATGCTAGAATTCTAATGAAACTTGAACAGAATTTTTAATTCTAAAAGTACAAGTAATATCCTCAGAGAATCCTCTATCTGTGACCTGATACAGAAGAAATTGAAGAAAAAGGATATGTGTACATACAAGCTAAAGAAAAATGTGGAAAAAGAAAAATTAATTCATGTTTCAGATGTGAAAGGTTACATCTCAAAGACGACTGTCCCTTTAAGAATTAAAAGTGTTACAAGTGTGGAAAAGTAGGACATAAAATGTCACCCTGTAAAACTAAAGCAAGGAAAAGTTATCACAGAAAAAATTTCATATACAGCACTGTGAAGGAAAAAATAATTACAGAAAACCAAAGAAAATTTGTTTATGTGAAAATTAATTAATAATTTGCAACTTGACACTGGTAGTGATATCACAATAATCAACAATGCCACATGGAATGCAAATGGAAAGCCTATATTAAAAAGAACTTTAAAAATCACATGTGGCATGTCAGGTAATGACTTGTAATGTTTCATTTCATGACAAGTGTGTAAAAGAGATTTATGTAGATTTATGTGTTAAAAAAATACTACAAACTTATTTGGTACTGACTGGATGGAATTATTTAAGTTGTGAGATTTTCCTATAAATATTTATTGCAAAAATATAAGTGAACAAGCTACCAGTTTCAAAAAGCAGTGTTAAAATTTAAATGAGAATTGAAAAAATGTTTTCCAGATGTTTTATTGGATGAGTTGGGTCGGTGTTTCAAAGTTAAAGTGAAATTTCAAGGGAAAAAAGGGTTTGTTTAAATTGAAACATAGTGTACCGTTCACAGCATTGGATCAAGTCAAAAAAGGAATAAGGACAGATAACAAAAAGGACACAAATCTTTTTTAAAAATTGATAAAAAAGTGTTTTTTAGGGTATATAAAAATAAAAAAGAAATCTGGGAAGATGGTGTAATAAAGTCAGAAATTGGAAACACAAAAGCATTGGAATCAGTTAATGAAAAGGTTTACTGAAGAAAGGAAGAACCTATGCAAGTACTGAATGGTATTTTTGACATACCAACACTCCAAGAATTTGTTGAACATACAAGTATAATTACCAGAAAAAGGAAACATGCAGAAAAACTAGAGGTTGACCCAAAACGAAAGAAGTACAAAGTTCAATACATTGACTATCTTGGCAGAAAGAGGAGTGGGTGGATACTAAGAAATAAAATAAAATATTTACTCATAACAAAAAATAATCTCAAAATGGGGGATGTTGTGGAGTAAATAAGATACCCCCAGTAACACAAATGAACTAGGCAAGACGCCTTAAATAAAGAACTCAAAGTGTGTCCGTAGAGTTCTTTTGGAGTCAGTTGAGACATAATATTATAACCGCTAAGTGTGAGTGATAACAGTCTCAAATTCTAAAATAAGACTTTGCCATAATTCCTTGAAATTTTCTCATCTTTGCCATTTTTATCATGTTTACTACAAGGATTTTTTTTTTTTTTTTGGTGTATAATTCATACAGCAAGTAAAATTCATAGGAAGGATATTTTCTCTTAGATAATCTATGTCTATCAAAGACTCTTGCAAGCAACCATAAATCATTTTGTTTATATGAAAAAAAGAACCTAACTACATGTCTCACATAAATTAATACATATGCTAATCTTTCCAATATATGTATGAAATACTGACAATGCCTTTTATTTTTATTATGGAAGGTCATTATAGTTGCTTATTCTATGCAGCGAATAGATACCCAAATAATACTTAATTGTATAAATTGGTTTTGTCTATTCAAAAAAACATTTTCAGTATGCAGCCTCCTTTATCCTAAATCTAGAGCCACCTATAAGAGAAAAAAACTAAATATACACATGAAGAAAGTTGAAAAACACAATGATAAAAGCAGTTTAATACAAAACAATATTTACAATAATCACAATAACTTTTTCAGATTTTCAAACACAAAGGAAAACTTAAAAATGGATTGATCAAAACCTAGTCGGGATATAAACAGTAAGGATAAGAATCTTCAGTTTTGTAGTCATATTATAAGGTATTATAGATTTTAAAAGTTTGAAATTGGATTATTTACAGTTGTCAATGTGTGTAAAGCATTAAGTGACCAAAGAATAAAGATAAAAACAAAGAAAAATGTGCTGAACTGCTACATGACGTTTGTCTTCCTATATGGCAGTAAATGCTGGACAATATCATGACAAATAAAAAAACTAGGAGGCAACTGAGATGTTGTTTTACAGAGAAATGTTGAGAATATCATAACCAGAACATGTGACAAATAAGGAAGTTCTAAGCATAATAGAAAGTAAATAATAACTGCTCGCAATCAAAAAGAGACAGCTGAAGAAACTTTATATAATGATGCTAGGGGAGGTTAACTGGGTTCATATAATGACATATAAATCTATGTTGGATTATTTCATGTTGAATAGGACAAAAATTATAATAAATTAACATATAGGTAGACTTATATCTTGTTTACATTAGTCAAAAAAGTAGTCTCATTTACATCCAAGTCTACAATACAAGTAAACAGCCAGAAGGTTGACTCTTTGAATGGTGGGTCCTCTTACGACTTTGGAAAGGATGCAATTGGTGTATCTTAAGTCTTGTTAACAATGCAAGACAAATATTGAGGAAAGAAGGTTTGGAGAATTTAACACTCACATGGCACATTGATAGCAAGAAATTAATCTACAAATTTGGGAAAATGAATAGAGAAACAATTATCAAAAAAGGAAGAGAGGTTATGAAAGAGAAAGTATTATGAAGTACAACAAAACAGGAAACCAAGAAGAGCCATGATAAACAGTATTCTGAAGGTACAAGGCACATCAATAGAGAGAGAGAGAGAGAGAGATCCTAGGTCAATTCTTAACTTTTAACCCAAGTTTATAAATGTCAGCGATCAGTTAAAGAAAGCACGTGTTGAACTCTGCAAGTAATCTTAGTAGACATTAGTACAGAGGTGAGATTGCATGTAGACATGCCAATGTCTGGAGTTAATTAAGTAAGAAAAGTTCATTGACTGACTTAATTGTTTAGATGTGTAGTTTAATTAATTATATTTAGATGTTGTTTCTCTGGCAAAATCACAAAGAAATGTAAAAAATTTAGACCTTTCAGTTCTTTTGATTTGTTAGTGCACTCTGTTGACAACAAAATGTATCAGGTGTTCTAGGTCTTACCATATACTTTAGTTCAATACATCCCACTAGAGATTTAATATCTATCATTATTCATTTTTTGTGTCCTGTCAGCCTTGAAACTTAAGAGGTTGTTGGGCCATAAAAATATTTTAATATGCAAGAAAACTCAACCAATAATAAAAACTGAAAACTGCCTTTGATGTGAATGTTGTATTCCACTAAATAGACACTATTAAATTTCAAGCAGAAATTTGGGCACAAAGATGATAGCCAAATGATTTGAGAGGAACATTTGTCCTTCACTACCCCAGGGATATATTACAGTATATTACTTAGTAAAAGAAAAGTTGGCTGAAAGGTCATAGGTTCA